>JAUBOD010000013.1:1502540-1515221 GCA_032353885.1 Nothura maculosa
AGATATTAGATCAGCATTTCTGATAATTGCTATATTTCAGATATAATTCATACTACTTATAATTTTGCAATTGCTCGTGGCAGTTTATAAATACTTAGAATGCTTATCCTTTCCTAGGGGGCTTCCTTATTCTATTCTTCAAATAAACAGAAACTTTCTAGCTTCTCTGTTTGGCATTAGTATTATCTGCTGGAAAAGTTTGCCCTTCTATTCATGGATTTTTTCAGTTTGTACAAAACTGAATCAGAGATGGCGGGGGAACAGGGAAGAAATCAGTCCAAATCAATTTTGATTTTATTGTGCCTGAAAGAAGTAGAGTGAACTAAGCATACTTCAAGTATGGTAACACCTTATTCTGAGGGGATTTCAGAGATACTATCATTTATTTCAGTTTTTGGAAAAGAGTCATTGCTTGTGCACGTTGAGCTAGTTGAAGCAACAGTTTGCTTTTTAACTTCAAGCTGTGATTCCTACCAGCCCTCATTTTTTTTTGCTCCAGATTTCTGGTCGTCTCAGAGGTGGCAGTGAAGTACAACTTTAGCACGGGAAAATGAGTGAGCTTGACCAGTTACGCCAGGAGGCTGAGCAACTGAAAAACCAAATCAGGGTACGTAGTCACGTAATCAGTGGGTTGTGAAGTCGCTATGCAGGTGAATGTTTTTTGGATGCTCATGTTCCAGTTACAGTGGGTTGTTCCTGGATGACAAGCAAAATGTTGCCTTAAACTTCTTTTGAGGGAACTTTATTAACTTGACGCAAAGAAATTTGAGGATAAATAGATTCACAGAACGCCTTTCAGTTTCTTCAATTTTGTTCTGTTTTGTTGTTACTGCAGGATGCTAGGAAAGCATGTGCGGATGCCACCCTGGCTCAGGTAAGTTTTCATTAGAGGTTAACCTGAGTTATAAAATGTCCTTTTTATAGAAAGTGAAGAAGATATAAAAAGAAATCTTTCAAATTAATCCTTTATTTCCATTTTTTTTTTCCCCTTTGCTGTTGGTAGCAAAACGCTTCCTCTGTAAATATGTATGTTGATTATGCTTGCCCAGTTTCTGAGCGTGGTAGCCTTGAGCAGTGCTTTGATAGGTGACTTGCAGCATCTCTACCACTCAGTGGAAAATAACACAGGAGAGCCTAAGATGTTGATAATAAAGTCAGAATATTGTGCATGACCTTATCTATAAGACCTGCTGAGATTAGCCTGCTTTTTAATTTCAACATGGTGCCACATGATCTATGAACCGTTTTTGACCCCTAAATTTCTGCATGTTGCTCGATTGTCACATTTAATCCTATTAGCTTGGGTCTTAATCAGTCTGCATAAATTTTGATTGTCTTTTTTAGTTGCATATTCAAAATACATCTTTAATCTGCACTGGAATTCTTGTGTAGGTGTGATGGGTTTACTGTTTTACTTTGGGATTTATGGAGTTAAAAATTCCGTGTATAACCCCATTTTCACTTCAGATCACAGCCAACATTGACCCCGTGGGGAGAATTCAAATGCGTACTAGAAGAACACTCCGGGGACACTTGGCTAAAATTTATGCGATGCACTGGGGAACTGATTCCAGGTGAGTGCTAGTTATGCAGAGCTTTTCTGGAATGTGTGGACATGTAGATGCCGCCTCGCATACTTCATAATTTCACTTGCAGAATCACATTTATAGTGCTAATAATCAGACTGGATAATGATACACTGTTCTTGATGATGTAAAATATGTTAGCCTTAATAATGGAGACAAATGTCATCAGAAGGATGTTTCTTCCAGTGTGGGCTTTTCTGTGTATTTGTGTGTGTGTGTGTGTGTGTGTGTGTGTGTGTGTGTGTGTGTGTGTGTGTGTCTGTTTTGTTTGTTTGTTTTTTTCAGTGACTGTATTAATCTGTTCTTTCCTGTCCAGGCTTCTAGTCAGTGCCTCCCAGGATGGCAAGCTTATAATTTGGGACAGCTATACTACAAACAAGGTAGGATTAATTAAAATTCCTTTGTAAATGCGAGGGACTTGACTTTTGACTATATAGACAAATTTTGACTTAGTCATAAGTCAAATTCTGACAACTCGAAAGCATTGAAATCTGTGCAGGAACTCCATCAGAGCCCTAAGTGTTATGGATGGAAATGTGCAGCACTTAGTTTGATTTGTTTTGAGGTCACAGAAGCATTTATCATCAGAGACCAAGAAATAATCAACATTTTGTACGAGAATTGTTAGACTTACACATAGCCATGGTGGTTTGGAGCATAGGAGCACAGATTTGACCTTTTCAAACAATCCTTTCTTGTTTAGCTCATGTTACAGCCTTGCAAATATTTCTTTCAATTCACTTAAGCAAATCATGTGCTGCAGACTAGGAACAGAAACAAATAGATAAAGCAGCAACTCCTAAAACATTGAAAAACTGCTCTACTCTTAACTTCAATAGAGTAATGCTAAATAGAAATAAATCCTTCTCTCTGTCTTCATTCTCTCACACAAGGCTTCAGATGAAAGTGTTCTAAATGGCTACACAGTACCTTGTCAGCTGAGAAATAACCCCAAAAAATTACTCTATGCCATGATTTCTGTATTAGTATCTTTTTCAAATTGGAATTGGCAGTTTTGTTTTCTGTACTTGCAAGTCATTCTTTTCCTGAAGCTCTAATAAACCTATAGTTAGCAGAGCACTGAAACAAACAGTGTAGCTTTTATGAGACTTGCTGATTAGAATGGATTCAGGGACAGGAAATTGGAGGATTTAATTACAGCTTTGGTTGATGTTGCAAGATACGTAGCAAGTTACCCTTAAAATACTTTGATATTGCAACAGCCAAAGACATTTTCCTGTGTGATTTTTATTTTTTCCTTGCTTGCTTTTTTTGACCAAATATGTGTGGCTAAAGAGAGGGAGAGAGGACAACTTCCAGGTAGTGTTGCCCTGTCAAGTTTTTATTGAACTAACTGATGTCTCTCTGTTTCAGGTGCATGCTATTCCCCTGCGTTCCTCTTGGGTTATGACTTGTGCATATGCTCCTTCTGGAAACTATGTGGCTTGTGGTGGACTTGATAACATCTGTTCCATTTATAACCTGAAAACTCGTGAAGGGAATGTACGTGTCAGCCGTGAGCTGGCTGGTCACACAGGTGAGTGCCTGTTTTGAGGATGAACAGAGGTATCAAAGCACATGGTGAAATCTTCTTGTTCATTTTCCTTCCAAGCCTGTGGCACTTCAAAGCTTCACTGAAATGCTGTTTTACTGTCTCATCTAGATAACTTTTTGTTAAACAACTCATCATAATTGATATTAAGTGTTATGTGTTAATTCCTCTACTGTTTTTTGGACTTACATAGCTAAATCTTCTCTTTTTATGTTCAATTCCAGTTTCTAAATAACTTTCCTTTTTGTTTCCAGCTTTATCATTTTGTACAGTGTTGCTTTTAAGACTTTCATCAAATATTTTTGTGCCCTTTAATTATGGGAATCAGAAGCTTTATCCATCTTTCAGTGTTTTAAGTGCTATTATATCTACTGTAGTAGCTTCACAGTGCTTTCCTTTACACATTCTAGAACAAGCAGTGCTCATGTTAAGGTAGAATATATTGTTAGCAATTCATTGCAGCATCCTGATGCAGAATGTGCCATAATATGAGCAAGAAAAAGTTGATACAGGAAAGTCCTTAAAAACAAGAATTGTAAGTGTGGATGAATTTAACAGGTCTTCTTTCAGAACAAACCAGTCTTAGCTGTTGTTCTTTAGGTCTCAAGAATAAGGGAGATGTGCAGTTTAGCAGCAGCAGTAACATAGAAAATATAAATTGCTTTTATTATTGACTGGTAATAGGTGTTTTTTGTTTTTTTTTTCCTTCAAATGACATTGGAAATTTTCAGGGAAAGTTGAATGACTTCTTGAACTCTCTTGAACTCAATTGAAAATGAAAGCACTGGCTATTTAGTAGTCATTTTGGTATCACACAGAGTCCCAGAGTAGCACTGAGTCTGACATACAGATCAGCAGGCTTCTGCCTTCTTGTAAAATCAGTGGTATCTCTGGCAATCTGCAAAAGGGAATCAACTGCAATTAGGCATTTCTCTTAAAATTTCAGCTCTGAAGCTGCACATGATCTTTGCGGTCCCTTTTGTTCTGTGAAGAGTGTAATCCAGTGTGCAGGAAAGCAGGTTTCTCTTGCTTGAGAGGCTTCCAGCTTGGCTCTGGAAATAAACCCTGAATAGTTCTTGAGGAACAAACATGGAGTAGGCGCTCTGTCTTGCTGGAGGAAACTAGGGTTATTCCAAAATACATAGCTATATGTTAGTGATTTTTTCATGTGGAGAAGAATAAAAGAAATATAAAGCAAAGCAGACTTAATGTATTTAATCTTCTCAGCTGTCTTTCTGAAAAGCCTGACTTAAGGGACTTAAGGTAACTTATTTAGAGGAGCTATGCACCATCTGGGTGGAGATGGTGGTGGTATTTAACAGCTCCATGATGCAGCCAAGGTCGTGAGCACTTGTTGATCCTGGATGTAGTGTCACACAGATCCCCTTTAGCGTGTGCAGTGTAGGGTTACAACTTGACATGTAGATCCCAGATCTTTCTTTCCTCCCTTTCCCTTTTTGTTAAATCAACCTGCTGTGGTGTGCTAACGTAGTGGTTGCATTGAGCATGGTCTATAAAGAGTTGTTTTAAAATTCCTTAATATGTTTTAAGCTATTTGGTTCTGCATAAGAGGAAGTTGTTATGAAACACAGTAATTTTTTTCTTCATGGACTTTTTTTATTTTCAGGATATTTGTCATGCTGCCGTTTTTTGGATGATAATCAAATTGTTACTAGCTCTGGCGACACCACCTGGTAAGCAGTAAAATTGTGATGTGTTAGTAATGGCATTTCACAGTCAAGTTTTACTGGAACAATCTTAATTCTTCTTATTCATGGTAAAGTGGAGCAGCTTGAAGACAAGAGAAAAAAGTCAACAGGTCCATACATCCTCAGTGAGTTTTTTTTTTAAAAAAAGAGAACATCTGACTCAGCTTTTGCTGTAGCCTTACCAGCACCATTCAGCCTCCGAGTAGTTTAGAAAATGAACCCACTCTTTTGTCAGAAGAAAATTGTGTATAAACAGACATGAGGATTAGTCATTCTATTTGCCCTGTTTTTTTTAAACTCTTTTAGATAATGTGTAATAGCATATACTTCTATCAACAACAAGAGACGGCTTTTTAATTTCTGCTCTCTATGGCTATTCTGTAAACATAGCAGGATAATTGAACAAAGAATGTCTGTTCTACCTGCAGTGCTTTTTTTTAGTGCTTTATTGTGCTTTTATAAATATACAAGTTTATAAAAAATGTAACATAATAGAACATTCATCAGTTTTATGAAGTATAAATTTCATAAGTGGAGGTTCAGTCAAGAATTGCTGTCAGCTCTTTGAATCGGACACAGAAATGGATGCATGAATATGCTAATTTTTGCATTTCTAATTATTCTTTTAAAGCGCCCTCTGGGACATAGAAACTGGTCAGCAGACAACTACATTTACCGGGCACACTGGCGATGTCATGAGCTTGTCCCTTGCTCCTGATGCCCGGTGTTTTGTTTCTGGTGCCTGCGATGCCTCTGCCAAACTGTGGGATGTTAGAGAAGGAATGTGTCGGCAAACCTTCACTGGCCACGAGTCGGACATCAATGCCATCTGTGTACGTATGAGCTGCTGGCGAGGGAGGGCAGTTCATCATTTTGTTTTGCCTTCATCTCTGCTGGGAGGCCTGTACTGTGTGCTGTGCTCTCTAGTTTTTGCAACACTAATGGATAGCTTTTGCAGTTGAGGAAAATACCTGATGTTTCTGTCATTTCAGATTCATAGAGCTAAATGCAAAAGGTGACTGGTTATTAAATTAGCAGGGCTTAGTGTGTGTGTGTGTGTGTGTTCTTGGTTACTTGGTCAGTTTTGCCCGTATCCCAATAGAGAAGAGCAGCTCTTCATTGCTGCTTTCTTGTTGCGCTTGATCTATGCCAAATATATTCATTGAGTGTGCCTTGGCATCCAAGGATGCCTTCCTAAATTTCAGGTTTGTAGTACTGCAGAGTTTGTGCCTGAGTACTAGATGAGAAGCATCTTGTGTATTTTGGACTTCGTTCTGCTAGACATAAAAGTATTTTTTTTAGCTTTTCAGTAGTTTTCTTGTTTTATCACCTACTCTGAAATTAATCTGAAATTTTATGTCTTCCCTCCCTTTCCCCTCTTCCCAATTAAAGTTCTTCCCAAATGGCAATGCATTTGCCACAGGCTCGGATGATGCCACGTGCAGGCTTTTTGATCTTCGGGCTGATCAGGAACTTATGGTTTATTCACATGATAATATCATCTGTGGCATCACCTCTGTAGCATTTTCTAAGAGTGGACGTCTCCTCCTAGCTGGTTATGACGACTTTAACTGCAATGTCTGGGATACACTGAAAGCTGATAGAGCAGGTACGTCTGTCTAGTTTTAAATACAAGAGAGTAACCCACTGAATGTGCAAGTTGAGAGGGAAGGCTAGCAGATTTATGCAAATGTCTCAGTTTCACATGATAATTGAGTTGCAGCACATCTCAATCTTGGCAAATAAAATCAAGGTAGGTTTTTAAGTCTTGTGCTTGAAAGCATTGCAAAATAAAATTAATTGAATAAAATAAAACGTTTGTAACAATTCAGTTGAATTTGTCTTGCATGTTCAGAAATCTTGTAAATCCTCTTTAGGGAGAAGAAATACATAAGAGCACATGTTTCTACTTTACTTATTATGTTGTCAGCAGCATTTTCATTTATGGCAGTGACTTGACATTTCATGAGAAAGTGAGGGTCATGACATGAGAAATAGGCAAGTAAAAGCCTTGAATGCTGCACTGTAAGTTACTCCCTTGCAAACTTACCTAGTTCTTTTTATCTTGGTAAAAGCATTTTAAAATCCAAACAACACTTGTTTGGTTTTTTGGATGTATGCTTGCCTAATTCAAGCTTGGATGCCTTAATATTATTTAAACTGAAAAATGAAATGCTCAAAGCAACGCAATATATTTCTTGCATGTTCTTATTTATAGGTGTCCTGGCTGGTCATGATAACCGTGTCAGTTGCTTAGGTGTGACTGATGATGGAATGGCAGTGGCAACAGGATCATGGGACAGCTTCCTCAAAATCTGGAACTGAAGTAAGTAGACATCCAGTTAATGAATTTTCTCCCCCCTCATTGTGTTCAGAATGCTTTTCGGACCAGTGAATAAATGGTGGTGTTTTACTGATGCTACAGACACACAGTTCAAATGAGAAAATCTTTGAAAGGGGGGAGGAAAAATATCTGCTGGTTTTAGAAGGCTACTTGTTTAATACCTGCCATGTTTTACCTGTTCACGCAACCATTTGGCATAGTTGATTTTCCTGAGAGGGATGACACTACAGTGTTTTAAGTGTCTGGGTTATTAAATACATGATATTCTTGCAAATGATGAGATAACGGCTGAATGTGTCAGTGTGTAGGGAGAACACTGCAGTTTATTGAAGTGCAACTCACGATCTGTCTTTCTGTGTGTCAGAAGAGCGGCGAACTCTGTGACTGGAAGAACTTTCCAGCGGTTGAAAACTAAAAATGATAGCATATCCAGTATGACCATACTAACTTGGACCCCCATCCTCCCCAGCTCCAAAGGGCAAGATTTTTTCCTTCTCCTGTTGCTGAAATGAAGAGCACAATTACCTTTCCAAGAAGAATTTCTGTGGTTGTAAGCAAAATGAAATTGTGTATTCCTTTGGGACCATTTTCTTTTGTCTTGGGAATTTAAAAAATGAAACACTATCATAAAAGCATGACCAGAAGATTAACTTGATCATAATTGTGAAACAGTTAGCTTTCACTGTAGTTTCCAAGTTGGAGTTAAGAACTTTGTTTTATCTCACACACGTGCAAATTTTAGTCATGTTTGTAGCAGGATTTTTCCAAGTTTCCTTTTTAAATACATTTCTTCAATTAAGCAAGACAAAGGGGTCATAGCCCAGAGAATCCTGGGGGGTTGTTAACATTGTAAATTTAGTCCCTGATTTTTTTAATTTTATTTTCTAGTATCACAGATAATTGTTGCACAAAACATGGCATATATAGGATAATGTTAAGAAGTAAGGTAATCAAGCACATGCTGTACAAGGTAATGAATGCTTGTTTAAAGAAGCCTTTTCACCTTTTATGGGCAACAAATGCAGTTTTTTGGTGTGTCCTCTCCCTCCCCCCCCAGCTTCACCCCTTTTTTGTGTTGTTTTTATCCACTTTGGTTTTTGTCCACTTGAAAGGGCAGTTTATATATACTAACACTACCCTGTAGTCTCAACAACCAGGAATCTCTGTTTTCAAAAGAGACCTATCCTACACTTGGGTATTGAGTCAATTCTTTGTGTATGAAATGATGTACAAATCAATGTTTTGAAAATAATGATCTTGAACTTTCTAAGTTAAACAAAAAAAACTTTTTTTTTGATTGTTTGCCATATTGGGTGGGTTTACTCTTAGAATCGCATGCTGTAGAAATGCTAAAAAGTGCATATTGGACTAAGTCCTTAGATGTTTTTTCTTTTAAAGAAATAACCTGTTTAAAAACTGTAACCATTGTCGCTGTATTCATCTATTGTTGCTACTCTGTGCATAAACATATGAAGAACTCAAGTACAAAGCTATGCACGTTTTGGAGTAGCGTGATAAATCACTATGTGTTTTTTTGTTTTGTTTTTGTTTTTCTTTTTTTTTAAAAAAGAAACAGCCTGTTCAAACAATCGCTGTCAATGATTCTGGGGTGTGGGAGGAGGGAACCTAGACCATCTTCTTTATAAATCAGTTCCTTACAGCCAGTTCCTCTTGCAGGATGAGTCCTTTGCATCTGATTAGAGTCACTTTTGTAATGAGCAGGTTTTCCTGGCTTTCTTTTCAAATAAAACGTTGAAAGAAGCAGCATTTGGACAGCAGATTGTTCTGTTAACTTTCCTATCTTCTCACTGTAACCAGAAATGTTCCTCCCTAGCAGCAGTAGTAGCTTTTCTCCATTTTGTTTTTTTTTTCTGCAACATTCTGTACAAAAGTGTGCTGTAATTGTGCGTTAGGCCTGGATTTGGCATAAAAGGATGAATTCCCCTTTTCTCTTTTATGAAACTACTCTGTAGAGCTTTCTCCACGCCCTGTATCCCTCTTCACCTTTTGTATTTAATTTTAAAGTCAGTGTACTTCAAGAAAGCTGGATGCAAGATAGATACTATATTAAAATGTAATGTTATTTAAGATGTAATAAAGCAGTTTGACATGAGTTTTGACTGATCTGTGTTGCAGCTTATTATTCTACCCACGAAGCTCCTGGCAGAATTTGAGTTATGAAATCAGAAAAATATATGCTGCCTCAGAATAAGAATGCTAATTAATTTCAGTATTTTAATATAGGTTGGGGTTTTTAATGTGTTTAAAGGCTAAGTGGGCAGAGCATGCAGTGTGTTGGAACTGTTGATTTGTCAACCCATAAAAGCAAATTTCTGAAACCAGTACTTGGGTTGATTAACCACTATTGCTCAGCTTGATGTTTTGTATTTTAATAAAGTCTGTCCTCTTAATCTAATTCAGCCAAGAGAAATTCCAGTCCCATGGCTTGGTCTCATCCCTACCTTGGAAATTCTGAGTCTCCACGGAGAAATTTTCCAAAGCGGTGAGGAGATAGTGACATTAGTAGCAGCTTTTGACTGTTAGCTTTGGGGCTTTTTGGATGGCAGAATAATGGTAAGTGAGCTTGTGGCTCGAAACGCATACATTTTGGAATTTATTTTTTTCCAGTTCCAAATGATACAGCTGTCTTTTTTTCCATTCCCTCAGTGTATTTTTACTGCAGCAGATGTTTCAGATGTTATTGTCTAGTTTGTAACAAAATCAGTGCAGATATTCTGTCTTACTTTTCCTTATCTTTATCCATGTCAAATTACTTTGTTGGGAATGCCTTTGCTGGCAGTAAGATAGTAACCTCTTCTGTCAAGAGGCTAATGTGCAGTGTGATGTGTCTGAAATGCTAACATTGGGTGATATCTCTATTACAGATAATGCTGCTGTTAAATATGAAGCCTTACATGCAAACAGGCACACATTTAAGTATGTATCCAGCAGGGTGTAACAGATCAAAAATACTCAGCAAGAGAAAAACTGAACTTTTCCTTTTGCTTTTTTTCCTGTCACTTGGGACCAAGTCTTGAGTTTTCAGTGCCTTTATTTTTAGGATGGTCTTGATCTGTACCCACATCAGAGTGGCTTGTACAGTCTTAGGAATGGCAGTGACAATAACACAGTGAGTGGCCCTTTCTGTATGTTCTAGATTAAATATAACTCTGGTTCCAAAAGAGTAGCTTCATTTAGCATCAGGAAAAGGTCTAGAGCTAATTTTTGTAAACTGAAAACATTTGTATTTGGTTTTATTTCTATTTGGTATTTGGGGCAGCTGCTGCAGTTCCTGGCCTACTGCAAGATTCCACTATGTTTATTAGATGTATGAAGGGATGAGTGGATGTGAAGCAGAGGGAAAAGCAAATTACAGGTATTTATTTGGTGCTGCCTTGGAAATTTGTCATAGTGGTAGAACAGGCATCCATGGTTCTAGAACTCGCAAAAAACCAGTGCCTTTCTGCTAAGTGTACTCTAAAGTTGTATTGCTGCAACTACACCTTTATGTCAGCCTGTTGGTTGTGAATAGTTAGCTTTTGAATAAACTATTTTAATATTCTACTGCTTTATATTTTGAATGGCAAACAGCAGTGCAAGCAGTAAGCTTAGCTCTCCTTCGCAGCTGCCTCCCGTTAGGACAATGCATGCAAAGAAGCTGGTTCATCTGAATAATTTTCAGCATTTTTCAAAGAAAATAAGAAATCCCTCGCCTAAACTGTGCCCTTTAGAATTAATCTGTCAACTCAATGCGCTGCCTGCGTTGCCTCCCAGTGGGCTCCTCCGCAGGGAGGAGCTGCCTCCATTTTGTGCAGTGGAAATGCCGGGAGACGCGTGTGATTTTTGCCCTTGTTGTGTAATGGTCGAGCTGAAACAAAGCCTGGCCGGCAGCGCTGTGTTTAGCTCAAAGTTTTTCTTCGCCTTTGCTCTTCCTGTCCGACATCCGCTACTCCGGCTGACGCCTCTTGGCAGTCACCACCGCAAACACTCCGGCGAGCAGCACAAGGCGTCGGGATCAGGGTGGGATTAGTGCGACATTCTGATGCTGCTGGAGGAAATATCCACTGTCATGCACTTGGATGCAAGCTGGAGAGAGTGAAAATAATATTAATTTTACAGTGTATTTTAATGGAGAGGGACAAGGACAGAGAGGCAGAGGGAATCCTTCGGAGTTTGGCCTCCACAGAATGTCCTCCAGAATCCTATCGGAGGAATTTGAGCTTGGGCTTCCTACTCAGAGCATAGGTCTGGTTTTCTTGAGACTGTTTGAGGGGCTTTCATGCTTTGCAGTATGGAAATTCAGCTCTACAGAACAAAAACAGGCCATAAAACAATTGTCTGAACTCTGAAATGTTACGTAACTTGGCAGCTGCATCCCATCCAAAAGTTACTTGGATCTTTCACTCTTTTCCTCCTTTCAGTTCTCAAAGCCAGCAGTTTTTCTTAGTCTGGTGCTAAATTAGGATTCACTGGATTAAATAGTCTGCAGGCAATTTTAAATTGTACCTCTTCCTTTTCAGATTGGCTTCCTCTAATGCTGCAGACTGAAATAAAAACCCTTGTGTCTTGCCAGGAAGCATCAAGACCTAATTCATAGCAGGGCTTTATTAAGACCCGTGACCCATGGTGGACATTTGAGTTGCTCCTTCTAGGTTCCCTGTATCTGGGATGCTGTGACTGAACAAACCTGGATTTTAAGTAAAAGTGGCTTGAAAGCACCAGGCTGTAGTTTCTGCTGCCATCTGCTGTTAATGATTAGTTTAGGCTGGGAAATTGTCACAGTAATCAAAGCTTTGCAAGACCAAGGGACTTCCCTGGTGGCAAGGGGAGGATCCAATAGAAAAATGAAGAGGAAAAATACTGGTGCATTGCCTGCTATTTTCTTGCTCCCTCGGTGGCAGTGCTGCGTCTCATGCATTTCCCAGCTCTAAATGCTTATAAATAATGTAATACAGCCCTCCTTGCTAGTGTGACTTAAATTTATTTGCAGGAAATTTGCTGGGAAAGACACAAAAATGAGTTCATTCTGGCTGAGGGCCACGGTGTCAATTAAGTCATGTTACCGAGGTGAATTTAGAAGTTTGCTCTGTCTCCTAAACACTAGAGGGCACTGGTAGGGTGTGATTTACACTCCCTAAAAGCCACCCAGAAGTGGGTGGCTTTGAAGCGCTTCCCCCCTTCCATGGCTTAGTGCTCGCTACCAGGAGGTGCCCTGCAGAAGGGGCAGTGCTGCAATAGGAACAACGGAGGGTTGCTGCTGCTGCTGCCCATTCCGTCTGCTCTACGCTGGGCGGATGGGCTTTTTCCCAGATACCAGAAATGAAGCCTCTGTATAAAAAGCTACTGGATTTAAGGGAATATTTTTCTCCCTGTCCTTGGTCAATAGGAAAAAATGTAATGGATTCAGGTTGTTTCAAGAGAGTTTCATATTAAACATCAGGAAAAGCTTGTTAATGTAAGAGTTATGAGTAACCTAAGGCAACCTTTCAG
>JAUBOD010000016.1:0-53015 GCA_032353885.1 Nothura maculosa
GGAGCGGGAAGGTTGGACTAGATGATCTCTAGAGGTCCCTTCCAACCTTATAGATTCTGTGATTCTGTGATTCTGTGCTCCACCTGCTGTGGTAACCTGACTCCTGGGGATGGGGTAAATTCCTTCAATATCTTCTGCAGGGCTGGTCTAAATCGGACCTGTCCAATGCCTCAATGTATGTTTTTGGACAACTCTCCATGTCAATTGTTGGTTTATTGTTTGTTTTATTGTTTGTTTTTCTTTTTTTTTTTCTCTCTCGTTCCCATTCAAAGGCCTGCTTCTAGCAGGGACTTGATAATAGATCATTCCCTCTCATGAAATAGGACATTGCTTTTTATTTTAAAGTCTACCTGGCCTGGTTGCTTGAAAGTATTTTGGAGAGGTTCCATGTCCAGTTTTCCATATTTTCCTGGAACTGCCCACACTTCTGAGTTCACTTCAGCATAAGCATTGTCAGACGTTTTGCACAAAGTTATAATTGTGTTAGCTTCTTTATCATTCCTTACTATACTGATTTGCATTCCCAGCAGATTGCACACAATCTGAGACAAAAAGAAAATTCATGCAATTCAAATTTATCTCCCACATCTCCTCTAACAGCACTTGGGTAAGATGCACTCACTCATCTATTCCACAGTACATGGGTCTGTTGCATTTTGGCCTTCCTGTGAGTGCTTATCTTCCCATCATTGATAAGCCTTTTCCAAGATCCTCCTTCTTTCCTGGGGTCCAAACAAAATCCCTAAAAGAAAACTCCAGTCCTTCCAAGTGTAATCTGCATTTCCCAGATACTCATCCATCTTCTCCTACAGGATCATGTAAAGTGTTTCTTTTTCTCTTTTTCTTAAATTCCTTTTTATCTTGAGTGGTCATGGGCACAATCACAAATCCAATGGAAGTTTTGATGAAGGATGCTGTCAATCCCATTTGTTGTCTGCCTTCCTTGGAAGGGGGAAGGATCCTGGACAAGCCTCTAGTTGTGCGGAAAATCTCATTGTCAAGAATTGGATGTCTGAAAAGGAGACAGAGGAGTCCTAAAACTTTATTTGAATAGAGGGAGAGTCCATTGGGCCATATTTCTGTGGGTCCTCTTAAATTACAGAAAGGTACAGCCTCCATTTATCCTAATTTCCCAACTGAGGTATGGCCTCTCCTTCTCCTCTGTGGCTAAGGTATTCAGAAGCTACAGTCTTCTTGCCCACCTAAGATAAGTTGCTTCTTGATATGTGCCCCCTCTCTGGTCAGTCATTTGTTCATAAGGAGCTCTCTGCACCCCCTCCTCTTTTCCACTCCAGGTGTAGTCACCTCCACCCAATTTCATACACACAGTATGATCTTCATGTCTGTATTCCCTAGTCTCGCTTGCTCAAGAACGTGGAGTAACTCCTTTAATTGTAAAGGGAGAGGCTCCTTTTCCCCTTATTTGTAAAGTGACAGGCTCCTTTTTCCCCACTAGGATTAGGGTAGCAGTGAGGTTAGAAGAGGGAGGAAGCACCCTGCTTGGAGACCAAATGATATGTGGGGCTGTACCAAGACTGATCCTTGGGCAACACTGTGGTTCTAGCTTGCTTTGAGGTGGGTGCTATGAGGTCTTGTCTAGACCTGATGCTAGGATTAGGGTTAAGGTAATGAAAGGGAGGTAGCATAGAGCTCCACTTGGAGTGAGGCTGCAAAGGGCATGCCAAAGGAAATGTGGAACGGTTCCAATACTGATCCCTGGGCCTCTTTGTGCTTTGGGCTAGAAATGCTGTAGGTTATGGGAGACCTCTACCTGAGTTAAAGCTAGAGTTAGGGGTAGGGTTATGGCAGGGGTAAAGTTAGGGTTAGGAAAGGAAGCTTAGAACCCCATTGGCAGTGAGGCTGACAAAGGAAGTGTGGAGCTATGCCAAGATGGATCCTTGGGCAATGTCCTGGTTCTAGCCCTCATTGAGGTGGGTGCTATGGGGTCTTGTCTAGACCTCCTGCTAGGGTTAGTGTAACAAAAGGGAGGTAGCATAGAGCTCCACTTGGAGTGAGGCTGTAAAGGGAATGCCAAAGGAAAAGTGGAGCTTGCTAACACTCCCTGTCACAGCTTCTACTTTGGGCCAGAAATGGAGTGGGTGGTGGGAAGCCTCTCTGACCTAATACCAGAGTTGCACTTAGGGTAGTGGTAGGGTTCAGAGAAGAAGCAGGTGTAGAGCCTTGCTCATAGCGAGTCTGCAAAGGGTATTCCAAGGGAAATGAGGGTCTGTGCCAACAGTAATCTCTGGGCCACTCTGCTTCAGGCCAGAAATAGAGTTGGTGGTGTGAGGCCTCGCCTGGAACTGATGCTAGAGTTAGAGTTGGTCTTAGGAGAGGGAGGAAGCACAGAACCCTACTTGAGATGAGGTTGCAAAGGGCATTTGAAAGGATATGCATTACTGTGCCAACACTGATCCCTGGGCTTCTTTGTGCTTTTGGCCAGAAATGAGGTGGATGGTGGGAAATCTCTGCATGAGGCTAGCGTTAGGGTTGTAGGAAGGTTAGGACAGGGAGAAAGATTAGAGCCCCATTTGAAGGATGTCAGAAAAGGGCATGCCAAATGATATATGGGGCTGTGCCAAAACTGATTTTGGGGGCAAGGTTGTGGTTCTAGCTTGTATTGAGGTGGGTCCTATGAGATCTTGTCTAGACTTGATGCTAGGGTTAGAGTAAGGGTAATGAAAGGAAAGTGAAGCTGTAAAGGGCATGCCAAAGGATATGTGGGTCTGTACCAAGAATGATCAGAGGGCGTTGTTGTGGTTCTGGTCTGCACTGAAGTGGATGCTGCAAGGCTGTCTAGATCTGATCCTATGGTTACAGTTAGAAAAGGGAGGCAGTGTAGAGCTGCACTTGGAGTGAGACTACAAAGAGCATGCCAAAGGAAATGCAGAGGTATGTCAACACTGATCCCCGCTCCTCTTTGTGCTTCAGACTATAAACGTGGTGGGTTGTGGGAGGCCTATAGCTGCATTAAAGCTAGGTTTAGGGTTAGAGGTAGGGTTACAGCAAGAGTTGGGGTTAGGAGAGGGAGGAAGTTTAGAGCTTCACTTAGAGTCAGACTGCAAAGGCCATGCGAAAGGTAATTTTGGGCTTGTGCTAAGACTCATCCCTGGGAAACTTTCTGCTTCTGGTACAGATTCATGGGGGTCACAGGGCCTTTTCTAGATCTGATATTAGGGTTAGAGTTAGGTTTAGGAGAAGAGAGAAGAAGCGAGGCTTCAAAGAGCATGCCAGAAGAAATGCAGGACTGTGGCAAGACTCCTCCCTAGGCAACTATCTTCTTTTATCCAGAAATGGGATTGTTGGTATGAGGCTTTTTCTAGACCTGATGCTTGGCTTATGTTTGGTATAAGAAACATAGAGGCTCACTTGGAGTGAGGCTGCATTGAGCTTGCCAAAGGAAATGCGGGGCTGTCAAGCCTGATCCCCAGGCCAATTTATGCCTCGGGCCAGAACCTGGGGTGGTCATCACCTGTAGCCTGAGGACATCACAAGGCTCACGTGACCCTAGGCACAAAGGTCACTTGGCACAAGGCTCTATCCAACCCATACCTGCATCACAAGGGAACTCACAACATACAGTGCTGCACTTACATCTTCTCGTGTAGCTCTCCCTGACCTGACTATACTCTGGCCCACACACATCTTCACTGCAAAACTTCACAAGCCTTGTCTTTGCTCTGCCTCCCAGGGAGAAAATGGCTTCCAGATCCCAAAGAACTGTTGCAGTGACAAAGAGCATCTCCTCATTGGCATCACAGCACTGTCCTTAACACTCAGCTCTGAGTTAAAACACACTGCTCCTGAACAGATCCCTGGGAACATTTAAAAAAAAGTCCACACGATGCTTCTCATTCAACTCATGCCAGCATTACAACAGACCTCAAAACAAAGCACAATGCATTTATCCTCTGTACTTTCCCCCTTACATGACCTCTCAACCACACACTACTTCACTGCAACACTCCACGTGCCTTCCCCTTACTGTGCCTGCCAGAGCCCAAAGACTTTCAGTAATGCCTAGAAGATACTTGCATGCTTAGGTGTGCTTCAGAAGCATCTTCATGCTGAGGATTTGGACATTGAGGCATGACTTGGGCTTAGAGGTACCATGGAAAGTATTTAGGTGGCAGCTCATGC
This sequence comes from Nothura maculosa, assembly GCA_032353885.1. NCBI lineage: Eukaryota > Metazoa > Chordata > Aves > Tinamiformes > Tinamidae > Nothura > Nothura maculosa. Next base: position 4,141 of record JAUBOD010000016.1, read on the forward strand.
TTGCCTTTGGATGTGGTGCACAGATTGCACATAGGGCCTTGAATAGCAGCCTATAGCATATGTCTGGAGTGCAACTGCATAAACAACAGAGGTGAGTATCTCAAGGCGCGCAAGGAATACCTTGGAATAGCTGTGGAATTGGATTACCTTCTGGTAATGGCTATGGGAGAGAGGGTGGAAATGTAGCCTTCAGTACAATAATGTGGCCCTTGTCTTTGGAAAGAAAGGAGAGGAAAGTGGCAATGCCAAGGCTAGCTTTCAACCTAGTGCTTAGTCTTGGTGTATAACCTGCCTTTTCGTATCATTTGTATGGGTAGTACCAGGCCCTAGGTCACGTGCCCCACCATTCCCTCAAGCTCCCTCATTTCTTCAAAACACCTCCTCTCTCTTGGACACCTTCTGAGAGTCCTTCCTATCCTCACACTCCTACCTCCACCTCACAAAGCTCTGCAGAAGCAATACAGAGAAACTCATAGAGTATCACAGCACTCTCTTACTACCTGCCTCTTGCCACTCCCATAAGCCTCATCAACACACCCCTGAGTGCGTACACAAAGCCTAAATGATGCTGTTCATCAATCTCAGGCATGCATCACAAGTGATCTCACAATGCACAGCATAACACTGACATCTTTTCCTGTAGTTACCCCTGACCTCACTTTCCTCTCAACCACACACATCTTCAGAGACACCCCACACACCTTTTCCTTCCTCTGCCTCCTACTAACCAAAAGCCTTCGGAGACAACTGCAAGCCTTGGTGCACTTAATAACAACTTTACCTCAGGTTTAAGGTGCACATGGAACACATTGAGAGAAGGGAAAGATTTGAGGTGGTAGCTGAGTGTTCCTTTTGCATTTTGTGCTCTCCTTTCAAGTCGGGCCTTGAACTGTGCCCTACACCATGTGTAGGGGTGGGCCTGGCAGAGATGAGCATGTTGAGTGACATGAGGAATAGCATGGAATAGCTTGAGACAGAAGATAAAGAGTTTGGGAGAGAGGGAAGAGAGAAAGGTTTGAGTTCAGTGCTGTGGCTCTTGCCTTTGGCAAGAGAGGAAAGGAAGGAGGCAAGGCCAAAGTCTTGTGTTGTTCTTAGTGCCAAGTGTTGGCATAGGGTCCACTCTGCTAGGCTCCTTTGCATGGGTAGTCCCAGGCCCTAGGTCACTGCGGGACAAAATGGACTCCAGACAGTTCAATATGAATTATACAAAGAAGCCGCTTTATTGCAGATAACTAACCCTTACATATAATTATTCTATCCCTAAACGCGGGAGCACACTCCTTGATAGGACAATTCTCTGATTCAAAGGACAGTACGCATTCTTGCTTCGTTGTCGGTTAGTCAATTCATATCTCGGTGCTTCCCCCTTGCATCCTTCTCTGCTTGGCTCGCTTTCTCAAACGGACTTGTTTTTCTCTCCTCAAGGCCATCTTAGAGACAGAGCTGTGTGCTTTGTTAAACATGCCTCTTTTAAACGTGCTTTCTTAAATGTGCTTCTGTTGAATGTGCTTTGTTAAACATGTGTCTTTTAAATGTGTTGTTAAATGAGCTATGTGCTCTGTTAACCTTCTTCTATGGGTGGTTCAGTGTGCTCACTCAAGAGTTTCTTCTAAGTGCCTTCCTACAGGTCACCTGCCTCACCATTCCTTCAAGCTCCCTTATCTCCCCAAAACAATTCCTCTCTCTTGGACACCTTCTGAGAGTCCTTCCTATCCTTACACTGCTACTTCCACCTCAAAAAGTTCTGCAAAAGCAACACAGCACCTCTTTATCAGCATTACAGCACTGCCTTACTAACGAACTTTTGTCACTCCCAAGAGCCTCATCACCATGCCTCTGAGTGTATCATAAAGCCTAAGTGATGTTACTCATCGATCTCATGTCTGCATCACAAGTAATCTCACAATGCTCTCACAATGTCAGCATAATGCTGACATCTTCTCCTGTAGTTGTCCCTCACCTCACTTTCCTCTCAACCACACACATCTTCACAGGAACACCTCACACACCTTCTCCTTCCTCTGCCTCCTACTAACCAAAAGCCTTCCAACTACGCGATGCAACGGAGGCAACTGCAAGCCTTGGTGCACTTAAGTAACAATTTTAACCTAGGCTTTAGGGACATGTAGGACACAGAGGAAAGATTTGAGATGGTAGCTGAGTATTGCTTTTGCATTTTGTGCTCTCCTTTCAAGTGGGGCCTTGAACTGTGCCCTACACTGTATGTTTACAGATCATGGGTGGGCCTAGCAGCCACTCCACTGTGATCTGATCTGCCATGACCACATCTACAATTTGCCCAAGGTTGAAGCATGTTAGGTTTGTTCTGTTGTCAGAAAATCTTGAGGAGATCTGATTTAAATTGCATTTATTTATTTATTTGTTTTTGTAACTAGCCACCTCCATGGAAAATGTATATGCAGGCTAGCTTGGTTCACAAAGTAGATTTTTGTGTATTTGACTTCTGCTAAAATCCTGATTTCTATAAACTCTGATGGGAGGAGTTTTTTTCCCTCAATGCTAACAAGCCTGACGCTTGCCTAGAGGAATTTGTAGAGGGAATCATCTAGTCTCAATAACAAAGTACTAGATTTTTCCCTGCATGTTTTAATCTTGTATTGAGCCTTGGTTGTGACTTAGTCTCCAATTTCTGGCTAATTTGCTTGGCTAATTGAGATGTAAGTATTGAAGCAAACACCCAGGCTGTAACACCAGGTCTCACTTATAGTTTTTCCTCATCTCAGATTATTTACTAGCCAGCATAGTGCACACCTAACTGTCTATGTATCTTGTGAAATGATTGGAAGGAAAAATTGTCCAGCCCTACATAATGTAAGGACAGAATGTGACTTGCTTTAAACACATTATTCTCTGTAAGATACTGATGTGACTGCATATCCCTGATTTCAATTCCTTCCCATGGATCAAGGGCAGGAACAACATGGCCCACATATTGCTCATGTTACTGTACACCATAAAGACCAAAGAATCGGGCATTCTCAGGTAAGCGTCACTCAGTGGGTCCTGTCACACTGCTGGCAAGAGCTGAGCAGCAAGTTTCGGTGCTGAAATGCTATTATGTTACCAGAGTGAGAAAATGGTAATGCAATTAAAATCCTCTTTGCATTTTAACTAATGGCAGCCTTTTTGCAGAACTGTGCAAGTTTGGTATGCTCGAATATGCTGGAAACGTTCTGGATTTTTCTTTGGTATTGTGCCAATTGGAGATGAAGAAGTTATTCTTGTAACAAAGATTGGGTGTAAAAAGGAGCTTTAACTTCCTGCTGGTTTGTGATGCTAGGGTTCTTTTTGCAGACACATCAATCTTAGTGTCTCAGGAATCAATGTGCTGTGGATTTTTGGAGAGTGAGGAGAGGAGCCCCAGCTTGGCAGAGGAGTGATTCCTCTTTGCAGACAAGGACTGAGCAGCATTGTTACACTTTTTGTCTTGGACATAGACTGTGAAATAGCATGATTGGAACTCTGTGCTATGGATAGAAGGGAAATAGTTGTAAACTTCTGTACAGTTGTTGTCTAGACACTGTTTTCAATGTTTCACTGTTGTTTCACTGTCAAAATACATTGAAATACATTGAAATAGGAACTCCAGGCAGGTTTTTCTCTCAGGTTCTTGTCTTAATGAACCTTGCCCTCAAACTAAATGCCCCATCCTCTCTGCCGGCCTCCCCACCTCTGGAGCCCTTGATGGCACGGCAGTTGGAGTTAAGCTCCTGTACCATCTCCAAGCAGTCCTCCCACGCTGGCACTGTCATGTGGTTCTTCCACTTCTTGAAGATGAACTGCAGAGAGAGCAAGGGGTGAATTGTGTGCCGAGCATCTGACCAGTGGTAATAGTGGCCTGTAATAAACAAACAGATTTGAGAAACTATGCTGATGTGCTACTGAGTGTGCCTTTCCTGTCCTGTTTTAACCCCAAATGCGCTCTCCCGGAAAGCACCTCTTGAGGCCCTCTCATCATTGCCATAATTAAGATGTCACCGCAAATGTCACCCCCAGAACAGGCTGGGTCTTCCACAGTCCTTCCAACCTTTTTTTCATATAGCCATGGGCTATTGCTGAAGAAAGTGGAAAGAAGGAAGGCAAGACAGCTATCTTTTAAATGGTAAGGGGAAAATTTTGGTGGAATTACAGAATAAAAGAAAAAAGCAAGATTTTGCCAGCTGCTTACCTGAGTGCAACTGCTGTCACTGGTTGCTTATTGCCTATAGTATGTGATGCAGGTTGGTTTCTGGAGGAGGCTCTCGCTGCATGTGGGAAAACACTCTCCTTGCGTAACTCCCCACCAGCTTGTCAATGTTATTTTCATGGACAGTGTAGATGGGATTGTTCCTCACGCTTTTTTTTCTCTTCCATTACCCTCAACCCTTCCCTTGTTACAGCAAACCCTTTAAGCTCTCATGTGGACCATTTTCCTTACTGGCACATGGAGTGGCAGATGGGGTGTATGGCTGAGACCTCCTGTGCTGTGTTAGGATATTTAGTAGACTTTCCCTGACAGTCTAAGGAGGTGTCTTCTGATCCTATCTCAGAGACGTTCACAGGCTGCCAGCTTCCTATTCATAGGCTTGTCCAGTGCTTCAACATCAGACAGGTCTCTGACAAGTACTCCTGCCTTTGGCCAGGGCTCTCCTATTGCTGACGCACTTCATTTAGCCTCATGGTCTGAAAAAAGGAGTACATGACTCTCAAGTCCTCATCCAACATACAGGCCATGCTCCTGCTCAGTTTTTCCAAATCTTCACCTTTCTGGTCATGTCCTACTTTGCACCATAGTGTGTTTTATCTGGCAATTTGCCCTGTCTCCGCACTTTGCAGATCTTGGTCTTCTAACCACTTCCACAGCTACCTCCTTCACTGATGTGGTCTTCTGCACAGGAGGGCTTTCCTCACACTCTGAACCCCAAATATTCATCTCCCATATCTCCACATGCCAGGCAGGTTGACTCAACACTGCTGCTTGCCTGTGCTGTCAATATTTCCTCGGATGCAGCACTGCAGTCAGGCACCACAGCAGGGCTCTTAGTTCCCTTTGTTGAGCAATGGATTTAGCTGATTTAGAAACTTGTCCTGTGACAAACCCAAGCAAGACAATGGGGACAGACTCGCCCTGAGTGGCATTAGGATACCAGCTCTAAGAGTGAGAATACAGAGAATATTTGTGAGAATATAGAGAGCACCAAGAGCACTTGAGACCTAGGTCTGCATTTCTTTTCATAGACATGGACACACAGCATAAGAATGGGAACAGGGAAAGCATGAGTTGTCCTCCCTCTATAGTGCCTGGAGGCTCTGCCAGTCTCTGCATAAAGTCCTGTGTGCCATGTACTCAGCTGAAAAAGCTCAGGGCACCAGAAGTCTTGCTGCTTGAGGTCTCAGACTAGTTGGTCTGTGCAGCAGCTGCTGCCTCAAAATGCTTCAGCCTATCAAGTCTTTCAGGTTATTCTGAGTCCATGACAGGATGATGTCTTGGAAAGAGCAATCTGCACAGCCCCTCTTGGCTATGGATGTGTGCAGCACATACCACAAAGATTTATAGGCAGTTGGGAGGGGGCTTGAAGCTACAGATCCTTCCCCATGTGTAGATCCTCCCCACGACCAGGAGCCACTCTTGTGCTGGCTGGATTGGGGTGCCAACACAGTGCCCCTTGCCCTTCCCTTGTCTCCAGTGTGTCTGCCTGCCCTGACAAGCCTAGACAGGAGCAGCAGTTAAATATGCTACCTACTCCTCCACTAAGCATGTCTCGTGTCTTCTGCAGTGAAGGGTCTGGGTCTAGAGCAGCAACCAAATCCAACATGCAAGCTCAGACCTTGTCTTACAGCACTACGCGTTCCGCAGACTAAGAGGAAAGAGCTGCCTCTGCACTCTGAAGCTGAGTCCCTCTCAGAGAGCTGGACTGAATGTGCATGGTTGCTCTCATGATAGCTTGTTAAGAGAGACAGTAAAATAATCAAAAGAGGCATCAACAGATAAACTTTATTTACCAGTGCAAGATCTTTGTGATAACAACATCCACCATTAGCCAGTGTGATTATAGGGAATAGGCTTAGTAATTAGTGAATGGCAATTAGTGAAGCAGACTAGAGAACACTGCTTGTCCCAGTAAAAATGCTATGGTGTTTCTTCCCCAAGTGTATACAGGGCTCTCAACCTTACAAGGAGTTGACATATATTGGCATATTTCTTCTCCTTGGATGTACAGGGACTCTCAGCCTTATAGCCTTACTGAGAGTTAGCTTAGTCCATGTCCCAAATGAAGGGGGGGTAAGGGATGCTAATGGTCCAACCAAAGGAGTTGGTCAGGTGTTGTTCCCGAACTCTGATCAACTGATGAACCCTGTCTTATACCGTTAGGGGTAGATTGCATGACTGTGGCCTGCTCATTCTTATGAGGTGATGCTTCCAGAATATTCAGAGGAGTTTCATAAGACTTACTACTTCTTGAACAACCAGCAAGACAACACTACCACACCTTTGTTCCTCCTCCCTTTACTTGTTGTTTTGGGGAGTGCATGTGGTTTCTACCTCACATCCTTGCCAAATCAACATTTCTTTGTGCATTTTCAGGTGCTAAATCTTTGCTTGCCCATCAATGACTCACTTCACAAAGGAAATTTCACTAGTTCTGAACTTGAAGCCTTGGGATAGAAAATAAATTTTGCAGCTTAGTAACTGCATGTAGAAGACAAAGCCTGCACATACCTAGAGACAAAGCAGAACTGAGCTGCAAAAAAAAAACTAAAGTAACCTAAGCCTGTTTATGTTTCACTAATACAGTAAAGAACACCAGGACACATCTAGGAACATGATAATGAGATAATAGTTCCCTCAGTACCTGAAACATGTAAATCTATGTGACATGTATGTTCATATAGATAAGAAAATATGTAAGCAAATTAACTAATCACTAACAAGTAGAAATTTCCGTAATTGCCTGAAAATAAACATGTTCACTCCTTTGAGTCTGCTTCCTTTCAAAAGGATCACACAGAATTAAGTAAGGACCTTGGTGTTAATTCCAACTCTGCGTGCTTGTTGACTCGGCACAGTGTGTGTGCTCCCACAATGGGATAACAACTCATCTTCCTCTTGGTCTAGATAGCATTTCTGGTAGGAGCTGGAAGGACAGTCTCTGCATCCCATACTCACACATGCTTCTCACATGGTGACCAGTTCTCCAGGGCAACTTGTAACCCAGCTCCTGGAAGCACAGCTGGGAGTCTCGGCTTCGTGCTGGCCTGGCCAATGCATGGAAAGCTTGCTATTACAGTCCTTTGAACTCTGAAAACTATGGGATAGCAAAGCGGGATTTTGCTGGGTCCAGCACAGAGTGCAACTGCTGCTCCAGTTGCTTATTCCTTCAGATTAAGATGCCTTTCTCCAGCTGGAGGACTCTCACTGCACTCTCCTCACAAAACTCCATCATTTTCTCAGTGTTATCTTCACAGACAGCATAGATGGGACTATTTCTCAAACTTTTTTTCTTCTTCCAGCACCCTCACTCCTTGACACAGTAGACCCTGTAGCCTCCCCTCCAGATCCTTTTTCCTCCTGGCATATAGTATGGAAGATGGAGTCTCCGACAAGGCTTGCCTCCCACACTTTATCTAATATGTTTAGCCGATTCTGCGAAGCAGGCAGAGTGGGAGAGGCGTGAAACCGGCAAACCCGCCCTGACCTCCTCCTTTCCCACCCGAGCCTACCTGAGCTCCTCCCGCCAACCGCATCCCGGCTCGGATCCCGGCTCGGATCCCGGAGGCGGGAGCGGAGGCGGATCCGGAGGCGGGGCTGCGGTGGGGCCGGAGCGAGGCGGAGCGGAACAGGGCAAGAGAGCCCACGGAGGCGGTGCCACTATGCAGTTGCGGCGGGAGGGGTGCGCGCGCGTGCGCGTGCGCGCTCCGCGGCCGCCATCATGCGCTTCCGGGCCAAGATTGTGGATCTTGCCTGTCTCAACCACTTCAGTCGTAAGCAGGCGGCTGCGCGGGGTGGCGATGTGGTCGGGGGGAGGGTGTCCGTCCGTCCGTCCGTCCGTCCGTCCGTCCGTCCGTCCGTCCGTCCGTCCGTCCATCCATATATATATATATGTATGTATGTATGTATGTATGTGTGTGTGCACATGTGCGCGTGTATGTGTATATGTGTGTGTGTGTATCTATCTCTCTATCTGTCTATCCATCTATATATCCATATGTGTGTGCATAGTCCTGCCGAGCCTGCTAAAATGGGCTTTGCTTCCTGCAGGTGTGGTGAACACGGTGGCACGGCTGGCCAAGATGTGCACCCTGCGATTGGCAGTGGACAAACTATATTTCATCCTCTCAGATAAAGTGGACAACGGAGGGGTTAGTGTTTGGTGTGAGCTGTGCCAGGTGTGTATGGGAGACATGAAGATGGATGCTATTGGTGATGGGCCAGATTGAGTCCGACATGCCAGGCTGCTCCTGCAGTCCTTAGCAGGGGTATACCTGGTGTGCCCTGTTGCTAAAGATGCCCTGTGTTCCAATGCTGTTTTTTACCTCTGCAGGGCAAGTGCGTCCTCTTTCTTGACTCTCTGGTACACATGCAGTGCCTTTCTGACTCTCACACAGCATCAGAAAGAGAGAGCTCCACATTGCATCGTTCACATTAAGTTGGGAGGCAAAAGAGGGAGTGAATTCAGTAGTTCTGGCTGTGTTTTGCTTTCAGTTTTATTTTGTTTTTTGTCTTGCAAGAGACTTTCATCGCGATGCAGCCTATAGCATTCTTGCGCTAGGTGGAGGAAAACTGCGTGCTGCAGATATTCAGCTTTAAATTTAAGATTGATTATGTCATTTATGTCATTTCCCATCTTGCAGGGGAATTTCTTTGATGAGTTCCAAATGGAAGGTGTAGCTGCAGAACACAATGAAATCTATTTGGAGCTGGTGCCTGAGAACTTATCGAGAGCATTAAAAACCGCCCAGAATGCTAAGACAGTGAAGATCAAGCTTACTAACAAACACTGTCCCTGTCTCACAGTATCTGTGGAGCTAGTAAGTGCAAGAATGTTTCTATTGTCATTAAGTAAAAGCACTTGAAAAATAAGTAAAGAGACAGAGCAAGAATGCAAGTTGTATGGTTTAGGTACCTTGTCCTGATGTCTTTGTGACCTGAAACCTGAAGCAGAAAACTCCTTCCTTGAGAACCCTGAAATCCTTCTTGTATGATTGCATTCTTTTTGAAGCCTACTCATGTAGGAAGATTCAGTATAGTTTTTGGCTCATGATTTTCATTTTGCTTTCCCACTGGTCTGTTACAAACTGCTCTGTTTTCTTCTGTTAGCACCTCTAAACTGTTTAGCTCTGAAGATAGCACCTAGGTGCCTGTGATAGATGCCTCACAAGTCTTTCCTTATGCAGAAGGAAAATCCAATTCATAGGGCAGAACCTAGGGAAAATTAGAGCCTCTGAGCATGCTGGTATTTCTTTCCCAGAATAGGGCTGATAATCCTGGCTTGCACAATTGTGGTTGTGTTTTATCTGCAATAATTTTCTCTCTCACTGAAGCCATCCTTGTCAAGCACCAGTCGAATTGTAACACATGACATTCCAGTTGGAGTTATTCCCAGAAGATTATGGCGTGACTTCAGAGAGCCCAGTGTGCCAGACTTCGATGTAAGTATCTGTTTTTATGGCCTGCTAGCTGGGGAAGTTATGAGTGGGTGGTAGTGCAGAGATATGCTGCTTGTGAGCTTGGGAAAGGGATGAAAAGATAAAATGGAAGAATGGTGCAGCTCGGGAGATGGCTTTCACCATAGCAAGAGAGCGTAGGCACTCTACAACAGTTTTTTACGTGCTGTTGATAGTTTGAATGGGGAAAGGAAAGAGGAAAGAATTTCTGTGGCAGTCGTGTCTTGAAAACACAGATGTGGCTGTGACTGATTCAAACTATTCATCTGTTTAGGTGTTATCCCATGTGGTCCAAATATTGCCTGTGTTAAACTCATGGTTCACCTAGAAGAGTTAGACAAAAGTATGTTTCTTTCTGGCTTTCGTGTACCCTTGTACCTGTTTTGACACGCAGTAGAGCTGGCAGTGCGCTAACCCTGGTGCCACTGAATGGAGTTGCATAGGAGTGCAAATTGTTTCTCCTTGTTGGCTAGACTGGTGTTATCTGCTTGGTAACATAGATATGGGTGATGTAACATAGGAGCTCAGTCTGCAAGAGCTGCCTGTGTTTCATATTTTGCATATAGACTTGGGATAGGTCTTCTGACACAAAATCAGAGAGAAAGATAAGCAACTTGGATTTTTTTTTTTTTTTTTTTTTTAATGTCTGAAATATCTACTAGAGCAATGGCCCAGTGGTACAATGGAGAAGGCAGGTGCTCTATTCAAGGGTCATTTTCTGGTCTGCTTTAAATGGTGTGCTTTCTGCACTCAGTAAGTTGCAGAGGGCAACTTAAGGACAGAATTGAAGGGAGAGTAAGCATTACACCTCCTTGTGCAGTAGTTCTGTGAATGCAACTTTTATGTCCTTTTAGGTCAGTATTTATCTGCCAGTGTTAAAAACAATGAAGAGTGTGGTGGAAAGAATGAAGAACCTCAGCAATTGCATTGTAAGTTCAGACAGGTGTCTTATCTGAAAAGCTTTTAAGCATGTGTCTTTGTAGCATCTCTCCTACTTTGTACACACGTGTACATGTGTGCATTGTACACGTGCATATATGTGTGAATTCTTTCAATTCTTCTCAACTCTTAGGTAGAGCTATTTTTATTTTTCAAAGAAAATTATCAAGTGTCACAGATAAATATTTTTATCATCTGTATCCTGCTAATAAAATTAGTCAAGATTGCTACTGAAAAAGGGCTTAGAAGTTCTTTTAACTAGTAATATGGTTTTTTTTATCTGACTACAGGGATCTCTCATTCCTTAGGAAATTGTGCATATAAGGATGAGTCTTTCTAAAATTATTGACAATAGTTCTAATCACACAAAATAGAATTTAGATAGCTTGTAGGAATCTTCTAATCTGCCAGTCAATATAATTTCCTTCTAATTGGAAGCTTTGTCAGGATGGAATTTGAAGTCTTTTGACATTTGTCCAGGATATTTCTGGCAGTCCAAAATGATGTTTAAAGTAGCTACTTTGGTGCTGCTTTTGGCTGTCTTCAAGTAGATCAATGCTGCAACTGCAGATTAGCTCTTGATGCATCAAATTTTCTTTGCATATGTTGTGGACAGTGTGTGAGCACTCCTTTCTGTTTATCAAAAAGCTGGAGAAAAAAAACAGCAACTTTCTAATTTGCCTGTTTACATCTCTCCTTTGCTAAAGAAAAAGCTTTAGAAATAAAATTCTCAAAGCTGGTGCTTGTTTTGAAGGTATGGAAGAGCAATTGTATTTTTTTTTTGTCTCCATAATTTCAGGGAAGTTGGTCAAAAGTCCTTCACCTGAGAAGCATCACCTGAGAATGATGCATTTTGTAGCCATATATTCAAACCTCTGAGCCCCGTTCAAAAAGCAATTGAGCTGTCAGTTCACTGAAGCACTTCTGGAAGTTTGAGTTTGACCTAGTTAGTAGTTTATTCTTCTGTAATTCTGAAGTGCAAAAGCAACTTGCCTAAAATTGAAATTGATTATATTTCAGGTGATTGAAGCAAACTTGAGTGGAGAAATGAACTTGAAAATAGAAACCGATTTAGTGTCTGTAACAACACATTTTAAAGACTTGGGAAATCCTCCTTGGGGTAAGATGCCATCTTTGCTGCTCGTGTTTATCTGGTCTTCTTACTTAGATGTGCTGCTGGTAACAACACGCACCTTGTGCCAATACTTAATTACAAAATAGCATTGTAATTGTGCTGTTTTGAAGGCTGCAAATGAAACACAAGGTCACCTAGAGCTGGCTTCCTAGGAATTACCTGTCTAGGTAATTTTTGAGTATCTCCAAGGATGGAGACCCACATTAAATTATCAGATGATTGTCAGCTGTGTCCTTTTACATATTGAAATACCTTTTGAGGCTTTGCTTAAATATATTCGTGTACTTGTAGTGTCAGCTGATGAAAGTCCAAGCTCTGCTCAAGTTAAAGATTTGGAAACCATGACTGAAGCACGTATAGACATCAAGAAGCTGCTGCAGCTGCTTGCAGGACAACAAGTCAATCCCACAAAAGCTTTGTGCAGTAAGTTAACAGCTCTACTTGGAAACTCTAGTAAGAGGCATCTGCCATACTCATAGTCTTAGCGAAACAGCATAGTTTCCTTTCTGACAGTTTGAAACCTTGCTCTTTTTACTGTGTCTGAGAACTTTCGGTGTTTCTGTGTTTAGGTAGTGAGCTTCAAGTATTGAAAGTTTGGAAAGAAATAATGAAACCTAGTCCTTTTAAAAGTATTGTGTTGAATACCCAGAATGACTGATGAAGTGGGTTTTTATGCTTGCTTTGTTTTTCAAGTTAAAACTATTGCATTTGGGAAAGATTTTGGTTTTACAGAGTCTGAAGAGAAAACCTTCATAGAGAACTGACCTGCTCAGAGGTACTGACTTGCTCAGTACGTTTTCTTACAGATGCACCAAGTTAATTCTAATTCCCAAGCACATTTTAAAGAGCCAGTTTTGCTAACTACAGAGAGAAACCTTGTTCCTAAGTGAAGGTTGTGTAGGATATTATGTCTTATTTTGATAATGCTGTATGCTTCTCCCAAGAACTTCTGTGTTCTGTGTTCCTAAGAAAACTTCTGCATTATGCTCTGTTGCAACCTGTACATTTTTTCCAAGAAAGATTTAAATCATAGCATTATAGCATTACATATTTCCTTTTTTGCATCAGCTTTCATGGACCTTCAACAACTTGCATATTACAGGATGAGATGTTTAGTGAATCTTCTATAAGGAGTGATAGAAGCATTGCATTCTTATGATGGCATTCATTAGAAGATGTCATTTAAATTCGTCTTTCTTTAAACTGTATTTGTGTTTTTTTTTTTCCCCTCCAGATATTGTCAGTAGAAGGATAGTCCACTTCATCTTGCTCCATGAGGATGTTTCACTTCAGTATTTCATTCCAGCACTTGCATGAATGCTCTTGAATCTCCATCACTTTCCAATCTGAGGCCCTTTCCACAAAGCCTGAGTCGAGTGTGAGTTGCTGGATCAGCAACTATCATGTGCTAGACCGTTGGATGTCATCAGCTGGTCATTATATCTGTTTTTATGAAGTGATCCAAAATATTTCTTCATCCTGAAGGCTCTGTTTTTGAAAAGATGCTGTTATGAGAGACAGAGAGAGAGAACACTCAGGAGTTGGCCTATCTGCGTGTTATGGAGAGAACTTTTTGATATCTGTATGTGCTTTTAGTATGCTTCAATCTGTGGGAAAGGCAATATAATATTTTTTTCTCTTTAACAAACACAAAGACAGGACTGACCTCTAGAGTTGTATTCATACTGAATGTATTCAGTATCAGACAATGCAGCTCCGAGCCCCTTGCTGTTTCTGTGTAAGGCAGGATAATATTTTGCAGAGCTGGATGTTGCTATTTTTCAGGTTAAGGGAACAATTAGTGTTGCTGTTTTTGGGGATACAAACAGAGCAGACTTGAGGAGAAGCAACAACCTGGCAATATCTTCTTTGTCATTTTCACCATTATGCAACTTTCTGCCATGGTCTGTCCAAGGATTGACAGGGTATTCCTGTAGCCTGATGCGAGTTTTACTGTGTCTCTGAACTTCATCATCCTTCAGGCTTGTGTATTGTGTAGCTGCTTTTTTATGTCTCAGGCACAGAATAGAATAGAATGGTTGAGTCCACTACCTTTCTGCATAACAGCCTATGTTTGGGCTCTTTTCTTAAAAATATGGAAGATGAATTGCTTTGTTCTTATATGTGTATCTTAGGGAGCCAGAGTAGTATCAGTTCTTAGCTTGCTGTTTTACAGGGATCATATAATCTGAGATGCATCTATCAGGTTTGTAGATAGTCAGATGGTCTGTCCTGGAGGTGTAATCCATCCTGGCAGTTAGACACTTAGTGAAGCTGTAGTGTCTTATGATGCTCAAAACTTTATTTCTGTTTTGAAAAATAATACTTTATGCTCAAAATGAGTGTATCCTTGTGCTGTAAACTGTATAGTTACAACTGCAGTCACCTCAAAAAATTATGTATGATCAAAACCAGTGTAAATCTGTGTTAGTCTTGTTACTGTAAATCAAGTTATGTGGATTTGCATGATATAAAGTTTATGGTAAATATTCCTGGGTTGTCTTCTGAACAGAGGAAAAAACTCAGCTTATCTGATGTTACAGTGTCAGACCCATGAACATGGACTTTCAATCTCGAGCTTCATTGGCTCTACAATTTCTATTTTTTTGACGAGTGATCACAGTCTGTAATTGCAAGGAAATGGTTTTAAAAACAAAAAGGTAGGAATAATACTGGAGTGGGTCAGCAATGAGGTGCAAGTATGCAGTGGTATGTCCTTTTCATATTCTTGAGGAGAGGATACTGGCCAGATGAGAAGAGGTGGACAGCTCTCCAGTCCTAAGTGCTTTCCTACCCTTCCCTTGCAAATACAGTACAAGGGCTTGACTCTTAGAAAAGCCTAAAGAATTGGCAGGGAAGGGTTCATGAATGTTTTTGTTGTTTGTTTTTCAGATAATTTGCAGAAGGTTCAGAGACTTAAAATAAAAATGCAGAGAAAAAGGATTGGAATCTGCCATTCTAAATCACCGAGTTGAACTTTGGATAGCCATGCATTTGGAATAGTCTTGTCAAATAGCACAGTCTAAAAAGAGACTGTCCACCCATCCCTGCCTCACATTAGCTGCTCTTCACTTTTCCAGTGTTTTACCTGGAGTTCATATGGTGCTGAACCTGTCTTTGGGAGCTGGGAAATTGATACTCCCTACTTTGTAACACCTGAGCTAGAAGATCCCTTGAGTCCTCCTGATGACCATGCCTGTGCACTCTCTCTTGGTGAATATCCAGTTATAAAAAGATAAAGGCCTTGAGAGAGTGAAGCTGCTGAGCCCCTCTGTAAACTTCTCTGTTGGTCTGGCCAGCTGCATCATGAGTTCTTCATGATGCCTCTGAACTTTGCTCACCTACCTGAGGATCTTTTCTAGATTATCCGTGTTCCTGTCACCTTCCTTATTTGTCATTTAAATGTACTCACTAAGGCTTCTTGGTAAAAATCAAGGTTTTGTTTTGTTCCTTCTTCCTAGAGAAAAAAGCTCACCTCTCTATTGCAAGACATTTATCAAAACCATTTGTATCCCTGTGCTAATCTCATTTTGCTAAACTAGATAAACTTTGCAAAGATAGAAATGTTATTTATATAGTTTTCTGTTGAGTTTGCTGGCCAGATCTACTGGATGTCTTTTACAACTTGCATCTTGTGAATTTAAATTGATATGGCTAATTAGCTGACTAAGAAACTGGATAAAGTGACTGTAGTGCTGAAATAGGTAGTGATATCCTATCTATCTATCTGTAAAGCATATCTACACCAAAAGTCCACTAATATACTATTCATCAAAGTGGGCCTTGCCTTTGTAGAGATAAAACTTGTTTAGCCAAGTCTGGAATCATTAGTAATTTAAAACATTTGATAAAGAAACATTCTTTCTGTGTATTCATTTTCCATGCATATCTTCACATTGCCGTTCTTTTTGTTTATCGAGTTCGAGTTAAAACACTTTAAAAATCAACTAGGATTTTTCAAAATTTTAAGCTTTATATATTAGTTTTGAACTGAGATGTTCTGTTTATATTGCTGAAGTGCCAGTTTTGCTTCTTTTTTTCAGCAGAGTTGGCAGAGTTAACTGATATTTTGGGACTCGTTTCAAAGTAGTATGATTACTGCTGATAGATATTTAAATTACAGTAATGTTTAGAAACTTTAATCAAAAGAGATATTCTGGACAAATAGGAAGTTATCTACTGAGGGCAAGGAAGAGTATTTAGAGAAACTGGAATATTCATCTAACTGTTGATCTTCCAAAAATTAGTGGAAAATTGCTATTGTACTTAGATACTATTGTAATTAGATGTTGCCGAAAATATACTCACCCATTTTACATCAGATAGTATGTTTTCATTGCCTTTTGCCAGATGTTGGTCCTCAAGAATTCCTTGCATATGCGTTATATCCTCCATTTTGATAAACTACCAACTTTTGGTGCCATATATTCATTTTTCTCCTTTTCCAAAATACATCTCTGAGCATAAAAATATTGAGAGACATAGGACTGGAAATGGTCTGCTTCTTCAAATCCAGTTCTGCTCACAAAACAGGCTATGACTTCTCTTAGATCTAGGAAGTCTTTAAGAGGTTGTAATAGAACACCTAGGAAAAGAAAAGTAAGTTTAGGTTAAAGGCTATATATATATATAAATATAAAAAAAACATATATATATATATAAAGTATATATAAAGGCCATATATATTATTTAAAGATAAAATGTATATAAGCTATTCACTGATAAATTTACTTTTAAAACTCAGAAGAAATTTGCTGATTAGTAGAGCAGTTTTTGAAGAACCATACTCTCTCTTAGACTTCTTTGCTAGGCAGAAAAGCCAAATTCTGTTCTCCTTTTTAAAATACATTCCCCACTTCCCTAGTAACATCCTAATTACTCTTCTATAGGACTTCTTCTGATGTGCATAAGTGTTACTTGAATACAGGTGTCTTTATGCTTCTTACACTGCCATAGTATTCTTGTAGCAGAGATTTTGCCTGATACAAGTAAAGACTGTTTGCCTTTCTCACAGTCATGCTATATATCCGTGGCTTGGAGACATCCTGAGAATAAGGGCTGCCCCATGGTCTTTCTCTGTTCTTTGTTTCCAAGAGCTTAACTTTCAAATGATAGCAGAGAAAGTTCACCATGATTCCCAAATGCATGAATGGCCTTGCTCTTTACATTCCTGAACTTGAGCCTGGCTGTGTTACTGACTATGTTTCCTCAAAGATAATCAGCTTTATGAATAGTATATTCCTCAGTACTGAGAGTAAATCCCTGCTTTGTGTTATCAGCAGAATTGATTTATTTGTTCTTCTTTGTGCTAAGGCTGCTTAAAAACAAATTAAATGGAGTCGGACCTTGAAGAGCTGCATTGTTGAGCTCCTTCCAGTCTGATAGTTCAATTTTCGGTACAAGCCCACTGTTTCCTTTCTCTCTTCATGGCTTTACACTTATTCTGTTAATCCATATGTTCCCCAGCTAAACTCATCTCCCATACGGCATCATGTCAGATACTTTACTGAAGTCCTTTAATTTTTATTTTTATTCTAGTCCCACTCAGTAGTATTCAGTATATCTTATCAGAAAAAGCATAAAATGTAGTCATTACTCTTTATTATTTTTGGATCAGCAGAGACAAATTATCTAAACTTGCATTTTTAGTGGCCATAGCTCAGGCAAAACCCTGCTATACGTCTGCACTATCTTCTTGTTACCATTAATGTCATTATATAAACAGCTTTTTGATTTATGATCTTGAAATTTATAATGTCAATCTGCATAGTGGACAATATGCCACGTTCAAAAAAAAAAAAAAAAAGCCAAGAGTTAAAGAGCTTGTAATGGGAAAATGCAAATACAAAGTGAAATTTATTCTGGCTTTTAGAAAATGCTAGGAAAATATGAAGAGAGATGATAAAACTCATACTATTGAAGAGCTTGTATGTTTAAAGTCTTGAAAAGATTCTATGAGAAGGTAGTTTTTCTTCCTATTATCTTTAGTAGAAACCAGATGGTCCAAAAGCCAGAGGAGGCGGTAGTCAAGGGCATTTCTTTTTCAGTAAAATTTGTTTTTGAGAGGAAATACAGTTTTTGCCTGACTGTAGTGCCTGCTTTATGAAAATTTCAATTTCTTGTTAAAAACAGAAATTCTTTTCAGGTGAAATAACTCACTTTTAAAAGCCTTTTTTTTGGGAGGGGTCTTCTTTACATTCTCTAGAAGAGTGTAAATAGCTTTCTTGCTGAACTCTATTTCTTGTGATACGCAGCAGCCAAGAGTTCCTGTAATTCAAATCTCCAATTTCACCAGGAATTGAGGGACTGTCTAATAAATGCAAATATGTAAAGCAGAGACAGTTCAATTAGAGCTTCTTCTGGGCTCTATGACATGCTCTAGTGATACGTCTTGTTTGAGATTTTTTACAGCTCTCTGCATATATTTGAATTTCTCTTGAAACATGGGCATTTTCCTTTTGGAAAAGAAAAAAATCATTTTTCTGTACCACTTAACTGTGACATTTCATTTAGATTTTGGAGTTCTATCTTGGAAATCTCTTCATCAACCATTGAGTGGTAAGAAAGTAAGAAAGTGGTGTGAGAACTGGTTGTCTATTGTTCCAGTCTCATTATGTTAACACAGAAAATAACTAGGTTTACCATTTCACTTGCTGTTTTGCTTCTGGTTATCTAATTCAAAAGAGAAGGAAATTTAAGTTCAGGTACTGCAATATCTGCTCTGTGTGTTTTTTTTTTTTTTTTTTTTTTTTTTTTTTTTTTTTTTTTTTTTAGCAGTTTTGCCATTTAATCATTTTTTTCTCTGATTTAGAATGACTTAAGACTGTTCAAACGACCATTTGAGAAGGCCAGCTTTAAATGCTAAGCGGTGAACACTAAATACATAATTGGAGGTTGGACTAGATAATCTCTAGAGGTCCCTTACAACCTTAATCATTCTGTGATAAGGCAGTATTTAGATCAGATATTGGCCTTCTCTGCCTTAGCTGGCTTTCGAAGTAATGGAGGAAGATACCAAGATCTACCATGTCTCCTGTGTTGCTCCATGCCCTGGAGAGTTGCTCCATGCCCATGGGAGCTGCCCGTGCCAAGGTGGGGGCTGTCCAATACAAGCAAGGCCCTGACAAGTGTTCAGCTGTGCTGAGAAGACTGAAGAGGCTGTTAGATTTTTGTTATATTGCTTCTGATTTGCACCCTTTTTTTTAGATATATTTGCACTCAAATTCATCTCCACACAGCTCTCTGCCCCCAAACAATTATTTTTACATGTTTTCATAGAAATAGCTAAAGAGCTTCAGCCTCGTGTGATTGTTCTGTTTACTTTCTTAGTTATGTTTCTTAGTGGGGCTCTGGTTTTGATATATCCAATTTTGGAAATGTCACTTTTTAATATATATTTTTATTCCTCAGAATATACTAAGAGTTAATTCGGAGAGTGGAGGCAAGACAATGAGTTTAAGTAACTACTTTAAATGGCAACCATGAAAATTGGTCTTGAGCAAACTTAGAGAATTAAGAAACTTTTAATTGCTTCAATTGTAAAGCTTCATATGCAAACATACCTTGTCCAATTTGAAGTTAAATCTTGCATTTAGGAGGAGTTATTTGGTGTGAAATTGGTAGCCAAGAAATAGTAATGTCTAGCTACACAATGACACATATCTGACAAGCTCAATCCTTTTGGTCCTTCTGGTAACCATGCAAAAGTCTTTTGCCATAGTGAACTTTGGCATTTGAGGACACAGTTCACCCTGTTTGTTGGTGTGCTAGTACAGTGTTTTGTATGTTGGCTCCTCATTTACATTATAGTAGTAAGTTCTCCATCTGTTACCATACTCTGTGGAAGATGAGACTTCTTTCAGAGTCTAAAGCTAAAATGTTAACTTCACTGGAGAAGCAAAAATCTTCTTGCCTTCCAAAAGGCATTTTTCTGTGTTAATTAGAGTAGAAGCTTTTATGTTTTCTACACTTTCTTTAGATTATATGACTTTACATTACAAAATTCTTTTTTTTTTTTTAATGCTGCTTTATTTCCTTATGTTCATTTTTAATGCCAAAGCAATTCAGAAAGCATTAAAGTTTTGGTTGAGAAATAAGAACCCTGAAGAGGGTGCTAGAGAGCTGGAAAAAACATATTTGCCCTCTGCTGAATTTGAGTTCTCTTGCATCTTGTTTGAGAAGAGCAAAGCTAAAAGCAACAAGTTGGTCTTAGTTAACGCTTGGGGGAGCAGGGAGGGATAATTTTTTTTTTTTTTTGCGCTGTTTCATAAAAAAAACTTTTGCATAGTTTGCCAGTGACCAAATGTTTGATTGGAATTACTTTAACTTTGTCTGCTGTGGAAAAATACTGTTTCTAGAGCAAAAGAATGATCTGAAACAAATCATTTAGGTGCAGACAATCCTAAACTCACTTGAAATTAGGTAGCTTAGAGAATCTAGACTTAAGTAACTCTGTGCTTCAGTGCTTCATCAGAAAAATGAGAATCTTTACACAGCCCAGTTAGGGAGGATTTATGGAGAATAAATGCATGAAAGATTCTAGTGTATTTAATTTCTCTGTTAAATGCCTGAAATCTGAATTTTGACCTTTGCTTTATGTGTATTTACCTAGGAATGTCCTGTGAAACTTTTTTTTTTCATGTACATATCTCAATGAATAGTTGAGGAAGTAAGCTCTGTGAAAGTGTACAGGCTGGTGCCACAATGTTTTGGCTGTTTTTTCCGTAAGTAAGAGAGTAGATGTGTTCAGCTCACAGAGTTAAGTAATACAGGTTAATGAGAATGCAGAGTTAAATAATACTCCCTGAAGTTTGTGATTGTATTATGATGATCAGTGTGTATAAATACCTCAAGGGAGGGAGTAAGGAGGATGAGGCTGGCCTCTTTTCAATGGTGGCCAGCGAAAGGACTAGAGGAAGTGGCTACAAACTGAAGCATTGGAAGTTCCACAGGAACTTAAAAAAACATTTCTTAACAGTGAGGGTGGCAGAGCAGTGGAACAGGCTGCCCAGAGAGGTTGTGGAGTCTCTTTCTTTGGAGGTCTTTAAAAACTGCTTGAATGCCACCCTGTGCTGTAGGTGACCCCATGTGTGCAGGTGGGTTGGACTAGATGAGCTCTGGAGGTCCTTTCCAACCTTAAGCATTCTATGATTCAGTGAAAAACTGGAAATGGAATTAGCATCAAGTGAGCTACTGTGGTTCATAACGAAATACAAGAATTTCCAGCCTTTGATACTAAATACTTTGTTTTTTTTCTTAATTTTCTTTCATCTGCCAGATTTCAAGTCAGTCCCTTATAAGCTTGCATGGTGTAACTGTCTTACTATATACCTATGAAAAATGCCAAGCTGGAACTCCAAGTAAGTAATTTCTCCTAGTCTGCAAGGATCAAATAGGCTTCAGAAATGGAAACTGTGGGGCACTAAATGTAATCAGACAAATGTCATTAGTCTTTTTAGCAAATGAAAACTGATAAGGAGAATTGCATTACCTTCTATATGCAAAGGTTAAATCAGATCAAAAGCATTTTAAGTGCTGTTCAGTCATATGCTGGCACTCATAGTCTCAGGAAAATCTGGATATAACTTTTTTTAAACTCATAAAATGATATTGCTTCTGGTTGCTTCAGAAATCTTTTTACAGAAATTGTCTTTAATTTTGTATCATAATATAGAAGAATTTGTATGTAGGCCTGAAATGAATAGCTCTCAGCTGTTATAAGTCAGCTAAATTCATCCAAAATTGCTAGGGTTAGGAAAGTTTAGTTAAAGGATCCAACTCTGTAATGCTTTGAGACATGGATTAGGAGTAAGTGGTCTGCCCAGTGATACAGGATCCCTGTTTATTTTTCTTGTTTGATATATTCCTTTTGAGAGTTGAAAATAAAGTCAGATTCCAGTCATGACATCTGAATTTCCAGCAAGTACAAGAGTTTCTGATGAAGGCACATCAGCATGCCATTGGATTTTGTTTCTCTTTTGTTTCTGTTTGCGTTATCTGTTTGGCTTCTAACCAGGCAATTGCATTGTTTTATTCTGAAGTGTCTGTGAGTGAGTGTGGCTTCAGCATGAGACCAGACATTAACATACTGGGAGGCATTTGGTTCCTCTATAGCAAGATTAATCTTAAAGGGTGTTTTACAAGAAAGAAAGAAGTTGCAGAGAACCTCCATTGACTGCAGGAGCAGCAGGCCTGGGTCAGTGTGCTAACTGAGATAAAGCAGACTTCTGAATATCAAAGGCTTTTCTGGCACTTTTAAGGTGATGGAGCCAGGACTTCCTTCAAAGGGCTGGGCGTTTAGGTTCCCGGCCTAGTCAAGTAATGCATGCTTTACTTAAGGATATGATCCTGATCTACCCATCTTCCCAGAGGCAGTGTAGAGAAATAGAGATTCAAGAGAACATTTTAGATGGGAGCAATACCTTCAGTAGAAATTGAGTCAAGGAGCAGGAGAGATGTGAAGCATGTATGACAAGTGTTTTGTTTTATTGTAGACATAAGATGGTTTATTTATTTATTTATTTTGTTGGTTTTAGGAGGCAAGCCCCGCTAGGGAATTTTGGTTGTTTACTTCTAAAGAAGTAGAAATAATGAAGGATGTTACAGCCCAATAAAACTCTACCATAGACTTAGTGTGACTCCAAATGTTTCTAGAAATAATTCTCAGAATTTTATCTTTTTGGCCTGCTTCAACTAGTGCAGGCATTTGAGTTCAAGCCCCTCCAAGCAAGGGTGGTATCATTGTCCAAAAATTTGGCTGTAGCTTCAAATGCTCAAGTCAGCCAGAGGCTATGATAGCAGTTAAGTGTCCTGGACCTGCAACTGATGCCATTAAAGACAATTTCTGTATTGTTTTTTGGAGTCTTAGCAAGAGTCATTACAGACCATTTCCTCTCTGCCTCCAAGCCTGTCTGTCTCTGAAACACAGGCTTGGGATTTTGGACTCACTCTATATGTGTCACATCAGAGGGCCTTGATGATGCTTTCTACGAGTGAGTGTTCTTACCGATTCTTTGAAGCTTCCTTCCTGGTTGGCAAGTTTATGATCCAGTTCTTCAAGGCTAAGGAGTCAGCCTTCTGCATTTCACCAGCCACTAGTGAAAAACACTGAATTTTTGTGAGAGAATTTATGATTTGCAATCAGATGAGCTGCAACAGCATGGAAATAGTAGGGCCCCCATGAGGGGCCTCCATGGTGTAATGAGTGATTAGTTTGCTCAAGGACAGTATATGTCTCTACAGTGGTGTGTTGCCAATGTTTTAATAACAGATGACCAGAAAAATGTCCTAATTCATTCTGTGATTAATTCTGAGTTGCAGGAAACGTATGCATTTGCAGAGGAGAGAAAGGACACTGCCAAGACTCTATTTGTTTTTAGTTTTTAAACCATTTTTTAACTTTTAAAGGTATTTCCTTTATGCAAAATCACTTTTTTTCACAAATAGGCTGCTTGGCAAGTGAGCTTCTGTTTGCTATGGTGGCATGGAAGTCCCGTCTCATGTACACTGGGCACCTTGCCTTGTGACCAGTGCAGGCTTGAAGCAAAGAAAGTCCATCCTTTCCCATGGACTTCCTATAGACCAGCTCAAACACCCTACAGTGTATATGAGGGCAACTTGAACCTGTAAGGCATTGAGCCCATACTATTGTCTAACTCTGGTTAAACGTATACTTAGGAAACCCACTAGTTTTAGTGAAACCTAAAATACAGGGCAGATTAAGCATGAGTTTAATTGCTGGGCTGAATTTTTACTTGATCAGGGTCCTAAAGTAAGCAAACATGTAAAAAAATATGAAAGTACAATATCATGTTAAAAAAAAATTCCTCATTTCTGAAAGGCAGAGCAGTGCAGCTGTGTTCAATGTTTTGAAGCATAGACATCCAAACTTGACTGAAGGAATATAACACACACGAGCGTCACTTTTATAAAGAGAAGTAGTTTTCATAAGAACAGTGAAAATGCCAGAAAAAACTCTCTCTCTTACTAAGATGCATGAGAGTTGTTGCAATAATAACAAAGGAACAAATCCTGTAGATCTGCTAAGAAATTTGTTCCCCCAAACTTATGCCAACATGTTTATGTTATGGTGAAAAACACCAGAACTTCCAAACATCTGGAAAATATCCTATACTTTCCATGTGCTACTGTAGTAATTCTGCCAGAAAAAGGATTGGAGTGATTATTCATTATTAAAATACATCACAAAATTCTGTCATACAATGAGTAAAAATGAAGGGATAGATTTCCCCTTCCCACTGCTAATGGCTGTCACATTTGTTATACGACAAGAAATGACAAGAGGCCTTTTCAGGGAAGATTAATGGAACTGGACTAGTGTTGCTAGACAGTTTTTAAAATCTTCCTCTTAGAGGATGGAAGGAAATAGTTGTCAGAACCTAGAAGAAAAATAGTTTTCTAGTGTTATAACTGGGTTATGTTAGCAAGAGGAAGTGCTTAAACCTGAATCACTTGTACCATCTAGTTAGGGAAATCAGGAAATATGTTACACTTAGAAGAAACATTAATAGTGTTATTTGGTGCTGCAATGTTGTGTTCATTGTAGTCCAGGTGACTTACACCTACCAAAGGGCTTGGTTTCTGATGAATTGTCCCTGTCCTGGGAGAAAAACTGAGGGGTCCTTTATTGTATATCCATTTTGCACAGCTAGTGCTATGGAAAAAAATCTCAGTGGAAAAACTAGCAATAAATTTCACTTTTAAGATCTGTTATTTCCTTCTGTTTAGCACCCCTTCTCCCCTGCTTCTACCTGTTTTTGAAAAATAAAACTGCTGTTATGGAGTTGAGAGAGATGCTCTGTCCCTTGATGTCTCCTAGACCACTGCAGATGGGCAGGAGTGCTTCATGCTGTAACTCTCCATTGTCCTTCTCTGATGCAAGACTGAATTCTGTGTAGTGTGCCTGTCAGTGTTTTAACAAATCAGTGTGGCACTAAAATGAGCATGTTTGGTGCCAAATTATTGCTAGATATATTAGAAATCAAATCCTGTGGGGGGAAACTAGAGAGCATTTTGCTCTTGACATTGAGCATTTCTCAGTGAGCAAATTGTGCAGTTCCACATTAGACCCATTTTACAGCTGACAAATATTCTGGAGAGAGAAAAGGATTCTGTGACAAATGCCAGTAAAGCATAATTTTAATCAACATATTTCCTCTCATTTACAAAGTCTTCATATATGTGTATGCATCAAACATAACTCCTCTTAAATAGAGGCAGTTTTCTTATGAAGCCTTTCTTATACATAGGGCATAGCAGGAAAAACCGTGTGCAAAAAAAGTCACTGGCATTTAATATGTGAATTTCAAACACATAGCAGAACTGTACAGACAGAACTGTAATTTTTAAAGGCCCATATGGAAGGTTTCTGTGCACCTCAGCCAATACGTTGGCTTTAGGATAGCAAAAAACCTTGATTCCACTCTACAGTCGATTCTCCCTCTGGGTATAGTATACAGTGCTGGCAAATATTGTCTTTTTAAGAAAAAAAATAGTATTTTTCTGCTTTTGAAACTTTGTGGCAAATTCTTATGTGGCAGTTTGTAACATGACCTCGTTCCAAGTTATTTCAACTTCTGTACAGGAAGAATGTGTTTTGAATTAAAGCATAATTTGAATGAAATGGGACATAAACTTGACTTTCTATGTATCAAGGAAATAATAGCTTTTCAAAGTAGTTATATATTTGACTTATAAGAGTGCCAACAGGACCCTTAGGCTACCTATGCACAATTCATGGCAATCCTCATGGAAGAGAATTGATATTTTAGAAAGAAAGAGAAGGAAGCAGAATACTAATACTGTTCTGCATTAACAAGTGGAGTTGTCCAAGGCAGATGGACTGAACCTAGCTTTGTGGGCAAACACAAAGACAAAATATAAGATTTGTGGGAGGACTGCAAATTTGAATCCCAAGTTGGACAGATTAGCTTTTTATAAGGTAAGTTGTAAATCAATCCTGTCTGTCTAGTTAACGGATTAGGTGGTTTTTTTTCTGTGTCCTTTGAATTTGATCCAGGAGAAAAAATACGCTTCTAATCTGTACGTCTTTTTCAAACAATTGGCCTACTCAGCTTTGCTGCATGAATGGGAAGTGTTTTGCTGTACAGAATAAATAGTAGTTTATTTGTCTGCGAGAACTTGGCAAAATGGATAGATGAAATCTGATTTAAGAATTTTAGAAGAAAAGGATAAGGCAGAGCATTTCTTTGGTGTCAGCCTTTCATTTTCTATGTCATATTTTTAACCATTAACATTTTTGCCAACTGGAGGAGACAGATCAATGAAGTTCACTCATCTCTTTAGAACTTCCTATAGTGTACTGAATACCTGAATGCATCCCCAAATAAATAGTTTTTTTTCTGTTGTTTTTGTTTGGTCATTTTGTTTGTTTTTGAGTTACAATGTATTTTTTCATTTTCATCCTTAGATGAGCAAGATAGTCCTGTGTCAAAATCTGATTGTTATTGGCCATGCAGGATTAAGCATAGCAGCTTTGCCTGTTGAATAAGGAAAGCAAAGATTCCCACAGATGATCATACAATTGTAATTGTCTGAAGAAGTTTCCTCACTTGAAGTTACTGTCTCCACAAAGTACAATGGATTAGCTTAAGCTACTAGTGAAGGGAGTTTTGTGAAGTCTGAAGGTTTTTTCGCTAGAATTTTTCTTGAATAGCAACTTTGGCTCTCCCGTCTCTTAGGACTGAAGCCTCTTTCATATTAACAAACAGTTGGATAGGAAGAATATAAGTGTAATAAATAGTAATAGATAGTGCTACTTACCTTACATGGTCACTATGGCTTGCTGAAATGTTATCTCCCAGAAAACATACTCTATTATTGCCTATAATGTCAGTTTTACCATGTCAATTCTTCTTCAAATCCTTGTGGGCTTCAGTTTATGCTTGGATTTTACAGTTTAAGGATTCTCCTTGTGTTTAGGATCTCTCAGGATGCTGTTGTATTTCACAGCATCAGGCTGTTTATAGTAGACATTGCTTTTGTTTTTGTGGTGAAATACAGAGATTCTAACAATTGAGTTAGGTTTAGTATTTGTCCCTCACCTTTTATTTGACTCTCTTTTCATGCAGGAAAGAAATGGATTGTCTGGCCTGTTCTGGTCAAAACTCTTTCTAGCAGTTTTAATCTACTTACTAGAACGTATAAGAACTGTTTGGGTCAAATGATGGGAAACATAATGAACTGAAATAAAATTCTATGTTCACTCATTTTGGAGGCCTGCACACAGTTATTTTCTTGTTAATCTGATTTGTAGCAAACCCAGGAGGAACATGTCTGAGGTAGACTTGGTGGTCACATGGGGAGCTGTAGAAGAAGCTGCAGAAGATGGCAGTGAGCATCTTGTCTGCAGCAGAGCTTGTAGCACCAAGAATGCTCCTCCAAATTGCTGCTGGAACAATACTTCCTTCCTGTTCCAAGTGACTCTGAAACTTTTATGGCAGCAGAAAACACTGAGAGTGATTTCTGCTCTTTTATCTGACAATTTGACTTGGTCATTTTTAATGAAGATTCAATTTCATTTAATGAAGACTGGGTGAAACTGTAGTATATGTAAAACCCAAGTAGACATCCCTACAGTATTCCCTAGCTGCTCCAATCTCATTCAAGTCAGTAGTTGGATTTCCAGCCCTTCTCAATAGTACTTCACATCTGTCTTTTATTTTCATTCTGGGAAGCAGAAATTCAGTCCACTTTGCATTTGTTAATGAGAAATTCCTTTCTCTTTTTACTGAGGCCTGCTTGCTTCTTTGAAGTTTGATGTTGCTGTGCAGTTTTGAACTGTGTGACTGTATAGTCCAATGAATTCAGACAGCGCTGTGTTTTCTTTCCCAGGAAGTGATGTGTCCTTCCAACGTATTTCGTTGCAACTTGCTAGCATGTAACATGGTATGTTATACTATTTCTAAAGTTAAATTGCAATGATGCTTAACTTTTTTTTTCTTTAAATTGGACATTAAAGGTAGACTCAAAGTGTTAAGTCTGCTAAATACAGAACATACCAGTCTATTAACTAGCAGCTGATGACCAAAGTGTGAGTTAAGGGCATCCCTCCTCTATAAAGCATTTAAATCAACTATCAAATACTTTGTATATGATTAGGAAAATCAAGAGTGTGGACTTGTCTGAAGATGTTTCTTTTTGCTAATTTTTGAAAAAAATAACTAATGGAGACTTAGTACTCATTAATTGTTGATGGCAGAAATTCCTCATTCCTGTATACTGTTAATCGAAAATACACAGCCAGACTATTTACTAGAATAAGGTGGAGAAATTAAAGTGGAAGAAATGTTGTCTAGAAGTGTTTTAAGTGTCTTTAGTACCCCAAATCCTGCTTGCACCTTCTTCTTTCTCTTGAAGTTACGCAGCAGTAATGCAAGTGCCCTTTTCAGTAGGAAAATCCTAGCATGGATATCGCAAGTGAAGAACGCGAAAGGCAGTGGTCGCATCCTGGCATGTAGTTACCTTAACCTGTGGCATTTTAGCATGAAGGCACAGTTCACTGAAGAAATGCCATCTGCTCCAGATATGTCTGTGGCACTTTGAGCCATTAAATATAGAACAATATTGAAATATTTATTTGGCTCACAACTAGCATCAGAAAGATACTGTATAGTTCTGTACTCTTGCATTGAGGACCCGCATAACTTAACTGTGTTCTTCATCAACTCAACATTACTGGGATTAACATATCATTGGGATAAGGTCTCTTAAGCCTCAGTTGGAAATGATCCATAAGCATAACTGGTGCCAGTTAAGTCAGCAGGACTTGGCATTGCTTATGTGTGCTTTGCAGTCTGGGTTCAGTTTTAAGCCTTGTGTAATATTTTTGTCAGAAGAGTTAAAAAGAATATGTGAGGGATTCTGTATAAATGTCATTAAATTTTGTTTAGTTGTATTTCATATAGCCATCTCAGAGTTTTAATGAACGAATGGAATGGAGTTTCTAATTAAAACAACAGAAAAACTTTAGATAGAAACTTATAATATTTTAACCTTTAAATTTCTCTGTTCTCATAAATCATCACTGTTTTTGCATATTTCAGCAGACACAAAGAGAATCATACAGCAAATTGCATCTGTAACCACTTATCTAATTTGGAATGAACCTTTCCCCATTGAAATCCATGGAAAACTGTGTCAATCTAAAATGGGCTTAGTGTTTACCGTACTACATTTTCAAACAACTTCTAAATTGTATCTTAACATGCTAAACTGTTTTACAAATTTTGACTTCACCTAGAGCTTAATGTCTCCAAGCATGCTCGCAAGCATAGATGGAAGCATATATAGAAGATTTTACTGTTGTCCATTATATTTTGAATGTATTGTTAGATGTACCTTTGCAGCCACCACAATATCAAATTTTGCTTGAATGAACCTTCCATTTTTGTCAATGCAAAAGTTCAAGTGGTGTTTTCTCCTAGAACTGCTCAAGCATAAACATGGTCTCTGTGCAAGCTGCCATCAGTGGGTCACATCTGAGAGCTGGTAGGAAGGGAGAAACCTGGATCCAGGTGGCAATCACCAGGAAAAAAGAAGAGGTCCTTGCACTGCATGAGATGTAGTGTCTGCAAAATCAGCATCCATGTTCAAAGTGAGTGAAAAGGGCAATAAGCAACAAACCTTCAACATATGTCATTGCTAGAACATCAGCAATGGCAGGCTACCTGAATGGCAGGCTACGCGCTGTCACTCAGCCTTTGGGGACAGAAATGCAGTACTGAGCATCAGAGATGACAGGTCTAATTCTGTGCTGGAATGCTTGAAAACTAGTTAGTGACCAGCAGCTCAAAACTGTAGTTCAAGTGTCAGGTTATAGACCACAGAAACTGCCCATGGAAAGCAAAGTGAAAGGCAAGCGAAAGGTTAAAAAAAAATCACAGGGAAATTAATTCAAATTACTTAAATTAGAAGTTTCACCAAATGGACAAATTGAGGTCTATGAGTCAGTGATGGTGGCTGCAGATCTGCCATTCCCTGCTTGCAATACAGGGAGTGGGGAGATAATTTAGTAGACCTTTAGAATGGGAAATTAATTTATCACAAGATTCATGGTGACTTTATTATGAAATTCAGAAGTAAGCTTATGCTGAACTCTATTTTCTTGTTATAGTTTCAATTGAAAAGAAAAGTGGTGGCTTAAACATTTCTGTTTCACACAAGATGTATCCAAATAAAGTTTTATCCATAGATAATATCATGAAAACCAATCTTGTCAAAAATGAAATTATTACTTGGTTTAAACTTGGTATAGAGAAGAATGATGTAGCACATGCCTTTACCACCTGGTGATATTCAGACACAGTTATGAGGTGCAAACATTGTTTTATAGTGCAAGTAAGTGAGGAAACTGTTCATATCACAAACAGATGCCTTATATTTCAAAAATAAATAAATAAGAAGCCTTAAAACTTTTATCATTTCTATATATTGCTTTTTTTCCCAAGAGAACTGCCCTTTGGCTTTGACATCCAGTATACTGTTGTAATGGAAATAATGAGGGCTTAGAGTATTACTTGTGTCTGAATTTGGATTTGATCCTTCTCCCTTTTAAATAAGTAACAGAGCTCCCACTAACATCTGAGAAAGCAGTTCAGAGTTTTTTTGTTAGTTACTTGCTATCCTATAGACTATATCATATAATATGTAAAGTTTTTAAATATTTTTTCTTTCTATGTAATTCTGAGCATAAACTTTATAAACTTTATCCTTCCTATTGATTTTCTCTTTCAGATATCTTGCAATTCTTAAGCTGACTCATCAGCAATTGTTATCATGAAATCAAAATATTTATAGTAATACTGTGAGCAAATATTCATACTTCAGAAAGGCAAATGGTTCTTTTCACTGTTACCCACCAAGTATTATTATGCTCGATATTATGCAATAATAATATGCAAATATTATTATTATTAGAGCATAATATTAAACAGGATTATGGAACATATGGGCATCTGATCCTGTGTTTTTGCTGCTGGTGTTTTTCTACCAAATTATTCCTATTGGTTTCAGGAGACACAACTAAGAAACATGACAAGTATTTTGACATAAGGATCCTGGTAATTCTGATGCCATCAAGCATGTTGGTTGTCTCCTGTGTCCTGCCCATTTCTACAGTTCTGAGTGGACAAAAAGCAAATGTATGGTTATCTTATTTGCATCTTGTGTGACTCACATTTCCACAGCCTATGGACATGAGAATATCATAAATGAAATTACTGTTATCAGCAAGTTCAATTTCTGTTTATTACCAGCATCTTTAATGTTACAGATGTTTATGATCATAGTTGAAATATCAAAGCATCAAAACATCAAAACCAGCAGCATTGGTGCAGCTTTTGCTAGGCATAAGTGTCTTAGGCTGTTATGGGGAAGGCTGGTAGGCCACTGTTTCTCACAGCACACTTTATGATTCCCAGGAGCTGCCAACCTTGTTCCTATGCTGTATTGCCATGCTCTTATAATTCAGATGTCTGATCTGAATTATATGCCTGAGTTTCTTCATGAAACATTTCCCCCCCTACATATTGGGATGATGCTAGCTGCTTCTTGCTTTCATAAAAATCACCAAAATGTATTTCCATCTTTTACCTCATTATTTACAGAACATTTTTAAGGCCTCTGTCTAGGATGACGGGGCTTTGCAAGTGGTTGTGTATAAAAAGCCCTTGGAAGCTCTTCTCAACACATTTTGCAGAACTATCCGCAGATGCCTAGGTGCTGGATCAGCAACACCTCCTCTGCTTCTCAGATAAATCTCATCTGTCTTTCTGCCCTGTCTGTACAGCCAGGCTCTAGCCCTTTGTGGGGAGTTGGAGATCTGTCACAATTTAAATGAACAATTTGTCTGTCAAACCATGTCTGCTTCTTCATCTGAAGTGAAATTCCTGTATTAGCTTTGATTGTAAAAACTTAATGTACCATTTGCCTGACTGAATTACAGAGATAGGAACTCCTGATAACTGAGTTTAAATGCTTTGTGTATTCACAGGCATTGGAACTTCTTCAAATATATTAGATAATGAGAAGGTCTTGTTATTCCTGCCCCAGTGTGTGTCTGGCAAAATAAATCTTTTGAAGCATAATATCCCAAACTTTCTTCTTCATTCTTTGTAAGGAGAGAATATTCTTCCAAATGATGTTTGGTTTTGATATATCAGAAAGGAAACATCTTCAGCCCAACAAAAATGTATCCCTTTGTAAAAATAATTTAACAAAACCTCTCCATCAGTCCTGTAAAGCATCAGACTGTCTTTAATTCTATTTACTAAAATTTAGAGAGTCTGACACTTTATCCCTTTATTATAACCACAAACTAATCCAAAACATAGAGCATCTTTTATTCCCAATTCCTGCCAGAAAAATATAGGGACAGATCTGAGGATGAGACCCCAAAACTATGACTGTGCCTTCCCTTGGTTCCAGGAAGAAATCCGTGATAATGTTATGTTGATTGACAAATGCTGTTTTTTTAAAAAAAATAGTATAATATTTAGATTTCAAGGACCAGAAGGGGCTATGCATTCAGTTGTATAAGACAAGAAATCAGGGATTATTTCTGCAATATTCTTGAAATATCCTTAAGCAGCAAATTCTATCATACTAATAAAAGTAATCAGAAGGCAGTCTTCTGTCAATCATAGTCTAGTTCCATCTTTATGTATTGGTGTTATTACTTGGGAAGTTACTTTTGGAGTAAAATCTGAATGTTTTGCCCTCAAATCATGGCACAAAATTCCATACAATTCACTGAGTAATGATCCATTGAAATGATATACAAATGAGCAATTTTATGAGAACTCCCCCTGCAATGGGATCTAGATATGATCTTTTAGCTATTATCTTTGTGATTAGAATGACAGTTCAGCTGAATGGGCTATCGTAAGTACACCTGTCTATCTCTTGGCTACAGTCTGATTGCCAAACCTATCATGAATAGTGATGAAATCATATCCTAAATTGACTGAAAAATGTTAACAGTCTTTCAGCAATAAAGTGGCATAAATTAGAGCCATTTGAACACAGATCAAAGCCTTAATATGCCAGAACACTGAATGGCTCTGGGGTTTAGTTCATTTTAAAGAAATTATTACTTACTTCCAACTTCCACTGTTTCAATTACTTAGCACTTGTTGTCAAAAGAAACAATACAAACTTAATTAATGAAATTAACTTTACATTAAAAAGCATCAATCTGAATAACATGACGTAAATCAACAAACGTAATAATATTGGGCTATTTTTTATTAATTCAGTATATGTTCTTAAATAAAGTGTTTCTATCTGCACCATACTGATTTTATTTTCTTTGGTGAGTAACCTGTAATTGCTTATGTTACTGTTCTTTTATATTACATGAATCGTTGCTGGTTAGGAGACTGTGCTAGGACATGGTGATAGCTCAGCCCCATCTTTCTCCCATGACCTTAGATAGATTTCCTACAGAGAACACAAAGAACATGGTATCAGTTCTAGACTTTGAGTTTGGTTTGTAATCTAGATGGATTTCCTGAGTTTATCTTAAGATCCTGGAAAGCCCTGCCTCACAGTCCCAGATCTTGGGCCAAGACAACTTGCAAGGCTACAGTACTGGCATTTATTACCTATGTGTAGACAAAGGGGTTTCTCAGTAACCTGGTGACATAACAGCAGAGATTTCAATGTCTTGGGTCAAGAGGCAACAATGTTGTTCATAAAGAAGCTTGCTCAGCTACAAGAAGAGCAGGTCCGAGAGATCTCCTGAAGTAAGTGGCAGTTACCTTATTTCGGAATATGAAAAGAATCAAATGATTTCCTGATATTGAGCAGAATGAAGCATAGGAAAGATGCAGCAGAGCTATCTCTGGTTCTTTCCTTCTTCTGCTGACTGAAAAAATATAATAAAATAGGCAAGAGGCAAACTGGCTCATTAGGAATAAGAGCTGGATGCCAGCTTCTTCTTTCCTTTGCTTAAGGTCAATCTTGCATAAACCAACACATGCACCCCAGTCTGCTTTGATAGAAGACTGGATGTTCTGTTGCATTAGCATGGCAAATTTGCTTGTGGTATCATGTGTGTTTTTGACTATTAAGGAGACTAAAATGAGATTTGATTGTATTTGAAAACAAATTATCACCTCATTGCTTATTCTTCCCATGCAGCAGCAAGCAGTGTATTCTTTTCCTCCTCAAACAGCTGCTTCCCTCAATAGAAAATTTAAGGTGATTTTTCATCATAATTAGAAATTACTAGTTTTGCCACCAACAGGTCAAATTACAAACTTCTCCCTGAAGAAGATATAGAAAAGCAGAGTACTCTAGTAATTATGAGAAGCGGGGAAAGTGGTTGAGCTACTTTGTTGAATAAAAGGAGCATGCAGAAATACTATGATGAGGAGAACAAAATCATGTCTTCTGTGTGGGTTCTGCTACTCATGGTAGGCATTATTTCCCAAACCTAAAAGCATTTCTTTAAAAATAAGGCTTTTCAATTTTAAGAGTTTTGTAAAATATTTAATTATACTTCTGTTTTAGCTGTCTCACCTTCACTGGCCTCGTTTGTTTTCCTTGATTTTTCTTGTGAAAATGTTTTCATATTTTAAGTACATTAACTTACTGTGATGAGGAAAAAAAAGTCATATTTCAGTTCTATAGATATAAATGCTTTCATTTTAATTAAGCTCTGTAAACCTACATGAAATATAAACAAGGAAGAAGGCAAGATCTTGTGAGAAATTAAGAGCTAAAAAAGAAATGCAGTTCAGGTGGGGAAGTTTTCAGGTGAATGGTATATCCATTAACCTCCTTCCTCTGCATGTAGGCTAATGCAGAAACCCAACTCTAGAGTACTTTAGAGCATCTGTGCTAAGATCCACAATGAGTTGTTGATTGTTGGCTCAATCTTCACCATTTTCCTTTATTGCTGTTTATTGGGAGTTTGACAGTTATGAGAATTATTTGCTTCTCAGGCTGATTACATATGGAGAAAATTTACAAAGTAAATGCCATCAGCAGGTAAGATTACTAAGTACTTCATTGTCTGAAACACTAGAGTGGAGGCTCCATGGACAATTGGATTGAAATGTGGGGTTACAGTGCAGAATTGTCTGCATTGCAGCAGCAGCAGCAGCTAATAGAGATAATCACCCTAACTTGCTGTAGCTTATCACTGTCTCTTATCTTTAGTTTTTGCAAAATGGTTTTAGTTAGTATATATTGACTTCATCTTTAAAGTTGTCTTCTACCTTCAGCTGCTATCGTTCAAGGCATGTCATCCAGGCCATCCCCCTGTGACTGTGCCTACTCAGCTGCTGGGGATCTGGGGGCCTGCTTTTGTCCTCATGTCCAGTGACTGTGATGAGGGGATGCAGCTGCTCTGAGTTTCAGTGTGTTGTACAGGGGTTGTCTCTCAACCCATTTTTCCATTGACTGCTTCCAGCAGTAGTGGAGAGCCTTGGAAATAGCTACTTGGGGAAACTACTGCTGGCTGCTGCTATCAGAAGAATATTTTTGGCTCTGACTGAAGGCTGCACACAATTCCTTCCTCATGTACATTACTACTTTACAAAAATATAAGTACAGCAAGCTGCTGCTTCTCTCAGAGCAGCCACTCACCCTAGGGGCAGACAGTTAATCCACAGACCTTTCCAGAGCACCAAAATAGAAATACAAGTTGCTGCTGCTTTACTGCAGGGAGGGAGAGAAGAGAAGATAGCAGGGCAAATGAAATGCTCTTATCCCACAAACAAACTGCTTGCACACAGGTATATGCAAAGTAAAAATAACCATGAGGGAGAGAGAAGCCCATGTGTTAAACTGCAGAAATTCCTGCTGTTTCATGTCCAACTCTATGTATTGGTGTATTTACACTATATAAGTTTAATTTAAAAAAATGTATATTTATATGCATATAAATATAAATTCATATATATATATGAATCCTGTTTCCACCAGGAAATTAAGAAATGCAAGTTAAATGTGAAAAGTAAATTAGTGGAACGTAGGGGCTATCTGGGGTTTTTTAAACATGGTTACTGCAGGGAACACTGATATCCAACTCAGGGGAAATAGTTAAGGCAGAATGAAAGTTATATCAATTCTATTTTCTGTTCCTTAAATTGTACATTGTGTTTTCCATTAAGATTAACTGTGATGAGCTTCTTAGAAGTGATAGTGTTCCACGCTCTTTCCCTGTACCCTGAACAAATTTGGGCTGCCGTGTAGTCCTGGAAAATTAGGCTGATCAAAACATTTTACAGATGTAAAGATGTTCTTTCCCCCCCCCCCCCCGTCTCTCAAGACCTACTGTTCCTTAGCTATGCTAAGGCCTTCCCCGGTAGACACAGCCAGGTAGTGTCTTACAAGTCCCTCATACATGGGGCCTGTGTGATGAGCACTCTTCTTGATTCTACTATAACTTCTCAGCCTCAGCAAAGCATAGATAAAGGTCTTTGTGTTAGGATGTTTTGTACTTCCAAGGGGTGCTTGGAAAGACTCCAAAAGATGGCAGCAACCGATCTGCCTAATTGTTGCCATAGTCATATTTTTGAGAAATGTTTTACTGCACCTATGTTTTTTTTTTAAGCTTAGTCTTTTCCTCAACAATTGCCCATCCACTGTTATTAGATCACTTTGGAAGTGATTTTAGAGTACTGTCTTTGACAAAGATAAAACTCCTAGACAAATTAAAATTACAGTCTTTGGCCGTGAGGAATCATGAGATGATAAAGCAAGCTCTGCTTGCTTTATTCTGTGAATATAAATATTCACAGAATATAAATATTCTGTGAAACGGCCCTGCATTCTTGCCACTGGTGTGATGAGATTTTCCTTTCTGCACTGGTCATATTTAAACTGTTGTGTATTTCATGTTTACTGAGATCCGAACGCAGCGTCTGGTTCACAGGACAGCACAGAGGTTCCAGTGGAGTTGGTGAAGGTGGTCAAATACTTTCCAGTGAACAGTTCCCTGACAAGACCAGCTTGCTAAAACTGAAACTTTCTTTATAATCGTTTGTTTTGATAGATGTTCATTGAATCAATGTATTGGAAAATCATGACCTCATCCATAGTGGACTCTTCTATTTTTATGTCTTATGGGATATTAATTCATAATCAATGAATTTATTTTAAATTATGAAAAAATAATTCTGAATAATATTTTGTCTGAAGAATTTAAATTCATTATCCATCTGCAAGCCCCTTCATTAAATAAGCCATTTCATAAACTTATTAAACTCCACCTGAAAACTCAGTTTATTTTTTCCTGGTTGTTTTGTAGGACGGAGTTCTTTTCTTCTTAGAATTTCCCATCTAAGCATATTCTCAACAAATTTATAACTGCATTAATATTTCATTTTAAACAGTTTGTTATTTCTTCTTTAATTATGAAGTGTGCATAAAGTGTCTCTTTACATTTTCTTGGCTAGATAAAGCCAATTCTTTAAATCACTGTTCTTAGGATTCCTTAGTCTTTCATTATTTACATCTGTTCCAATTTATGCTTATCTTCCTTGCACAAAACTCACCAGACCTGTACAAACTTAATCATTAGGTATTATTAATCAGATTTATTATACATGGTATTTTCATTATGCTGTTTCAATGCTAAATAATAAGAGAAATCAATTAAAAATGTCCAGATAACACACCTGCTGGCAAACTAAATAAGTCTTTTTTTTTTAAATAGGAATTCTAGAAAATATTTTTAAAATGTGATAAAGCTAATAGAAAATATCATTAGTAATAACCCATACCGAAAGCTTAAATTTTGAATTTAAAATACATATTTTCAAAGAAAAGTATATTTCATGGGTAATAACAGAATTTTGGCTTTATTCCGATGTCATGAAAATCCAAATCTACGTACTGTGGGGGAAATTCCATTCAGTTCTATGGAAAGCCTAGGAGACCTTGCTTGCGAGCTCATACTGGAAGAGAAGTAAGCTACTGAATTGGCTAACATTGTGGGACACTTTAATTTCTATCCTGAAAAAATAAAGTGACATATTGTGATCTGAGTATTCAGATAGAGTAAGTGATCAGCACTGCTTGATCCCCTATAGACCAGTTATTATGTTCTGAGGTAAGCTTATAATAGTTGCAAGTGTTCCTTATATACCTAAGGAAAAGTGAAAATACTGTGATATTTAAGACTTGTTCTTAAGAAAATTACATGTGATAATAGATTTGTTGAATTTCTTCCTGGTAAACTATACATTTTTTGTAGAATTGTGAATTGTTGTAATTGGATTCTATTCAGGATCTATATCTGTTATTAGTAAAGTTCTATTCAGGTTGTATATCAGGTTCCTGCCCAAAGCAGATGCATTTGTATTCCCTACAAGTGTGGGTAAAGAAGTTTAAATTCTCTTCAGAGATCTAAATGGATTGTATCTGTAGATTTAAATAGTTTAAAGCCTAAGAGTTAATTTTTTTCCTGAAATACTTCAGCAACTGTTATAACTTTGTACCTTTTGAACCAAAAGAATTAGAATGTGGAAAGAAATTAAACGATTTCAACTATTTTTTTTTTTATTGTCTAATGCATCCACTGAGCCATCTGAGAATGATTGCATTAGCAAGAATAACAATAATAAAGAGTTACTAACTGGGTTTGGGTGGTAATTACGTCATATCAAAACAATTCCAGAAATTTATTTTAGTGTAGTTTCTACATCCTAAATTGGAGGGAAACTTACAGGACTGCATGGCCTTTCTGCATCTGGTTTCTGTTATGGAGAAACTGACATAAACCATTTGCTCAGACCACATGCAGCGGGTTGTGGGTTTATTTTTGTTGTTTTTGTTTTTTCTTTTTTCTTTTCCTCTTCCAAGGCAGACTTCTCTTCCTTTCAACATCTCAGGCTTGAAGTAACACAAGGTATGTGTCATTTTGATGTGACTGTGGGAATGACGGTGTTAAAGTATGTTTAGCACTAAGTTATAGGCTTGGCATATGAATGATACCTTCTTGAAAGAGTGAAAGTCTTGCTTTTAATATTTGATAGGCAGTAGAGAAGGCTGATATAAAGTCAGCTGTAGCTGGTAAATACCTCCATGACTTCAGTGCATGTAGTACACCCTCAGTCCATTTTGGATTCATAAGTGGACTTAAATTATGTAAAAATACTGATTATGTCTACCTTTTCACTTGCGTCATCTTAACTATGTTAAAATATTTTTAGTGAATATCCAGAGTGAAGGAATACTACAGATGTCTTTTAAGCCTGCCTACAAGAGCAACTAAAAATTAGGGGTGCCTTATGTTGCTTGTCACCATGACGATCTTGATCTACTAGTTTTCATTTGAAGTCCAAATGATGTTGATGAAGATAGTCCAAGGCTTTTTTGTTTTGAGGACCTGCAACCCAGAGACTAAAGCTCTTGCCATGTTTCAAGATTTCTGCCCAAATAAGCCTTCAAATTGCTAATACTGATTGCAGCTTTCAAATTCAGCCAAACATGGGTGATGATGCCTGGGAGTGAAGTATACAGATTAAAAGATTATCCCCTCTTTTGCAAAAGACTTTCAAACAATCATAACAGTCTCTGGAGATGGCTAAGAGCGCAAAATATCCATGCTGGAAAATAGACCCCACAAATTTGTGAAGTCTGTTAGGTTTGTTGCCACATTCACAGAAATCCACATCCAGTGCATGGATGTTTAAATGGAATATAATTATTCTGTGAATGTATTTATAAGATACAAATGCCATCTCTCTTACAGGTGGATTGCAGACCCTGAAACAAAACAGAATAAGCATCAATAGAATAAGCATCATTTTTTTCCAATTAATTATATTTTTTTTACTAGGATTTTTTTCAGAACCATCCAATTTCTTTCATAACAGTGTAATAGTATCACCCCTTGCAAACATTTGAAAGACATGAACTAGATGGTATATCAAAACACACTGTAGTTACCAACAACTAGGTCATTTTTATGCCAGATCTTGTTTGCAGAGTCCTTGTTTAAACTCGCCTACAGTTGCAGTGTTTCTTAGACTACAATGCTTGAAATCCTTTATATAGACTGCTCCTTGGTTTCAATAGCAGGCTGACATTGCTAGTTTTGGAATCTGGAAGTTTGCTGCTTCATAGTGCTAATGAGAGAAGGCAGCCTCTATTTTCTCCCACAGAACAACTGGTGGTAAAAGCAAACTCTCCCAGCTCCCTTTTTCTTGTGGCTTAACCTCTACCCACACAGGCTAATTACTCAAGGGGACGTGCCTGTGCCCTTCCCACAGAAACTGTCCACATGATGTCAGGGTAGATAGCAGTTTTTTTGCACCATATTCCTGTTTATCAGGATGTGTGTGGTTATATGTTGAAATGTTAGAATTCATCCTTTGAAATAGATTCGCTGTTTACAAGCTAAGGACTAGAGAAATCGGAGTGGACAGAAGGAAGTCTGTCCAGAGATGCAAAGATGTTTTTATGACTCTCCCTGTCAGATAATGATCCAACAAGTTGGAGACAAGTAAGATAGATTTTTAAGCACATTAGGAGAAAGTAGTTTAAAATGTTTAGCAGCACCACCTGTTCCTATTCTATCTGGCAGGAAAAATAACAACCATCTACACATGACTAGCTAAAACATTTAAACAGTCACAGATAGTACTACAGTAGACAGTGCCCTGAATGACACTATGTCCTGCTGCAAATAGAAAGCATTATTCTATTTGCAGATAGTCTTCTGACACTTTTGTAACTTCAGATATATGATTTGATTATAGCTAGAATAACTTGCATAAAGAATGGCACCATCTCCCAGACAGAAATCTCTTTACTAATCTGGTTTAGTACAGGAAATTCTGTGCTTCTCATTAAGAAAAAGAACAAACACTTTCATCACTGCCTTACTTGGATTACGTGTCTCATCTCGTGAATCCATCTGCCTTCTCGTAAACATCAATGTTATGGTCTGCTGCCACATCATCTTGAGCTGTGATGATCTCGTATCCCAGGCAACAATAAACCTTCTCTGTAGCTGGTTGGGAGACTTCCAAGGAAAATTTAAGATGCCACAGGAGGTGATTTTGATGCTTTCAATATGTGACTTTCTGCTGAGCTTCATTTGTATGAATAGTCTAGGCTAATGCTAAAGATGTCATCTTCTAAATGACATGTAAAACCCGGGTCTTGACCTCTAGTGGTAATGAGTGAGCCTCAAAGAGGCCCACCCACAACCTGCAGCTATAGGTTTTATGTTTTAGCATGGGTACAAGGTACACACGAAGTGGTTTCATAAAACTCACTCTTAGTGCTACAAAGCATCAGCCAGATCATTGCAGTTAAATGGGATTGAGTGATGGATCATTTGTTTCACTAAATAGATGAGTAAAATGCAAATCCACGTGTCATGTTTATTTTGGTAGTATAAAAAACTTTCTAGAGGGATATACTGATATTTATGAAAGAACATTTTTAACCTTATTGCTGTTAACAATTGGGAAATAATTTTTGTCTTCAAAAAACCCTGTCCAGAAGTTTTATTACCACAGTTATCACAACTCGCCTTCAAAAATGCCAAGGGAATTTTGTGACACTCTGAACACCTGTAATTCTAGAGAAAAATCAGTACTTTGGTTTGGATCAGGAGGTTGATGTAAATATCCTAGTTACCTGCTCTTAGACCACCTTGGTTTACCTCATAGAGGTCTTAGAGCACATGAACTGAATTTCTTTTGGATGAAACCAGATAGGCAGAAATGTGCTTCAACCACAAATGGCCATTTGGTCTTTGGCTAGTCCGAAGGTGGAGAATGCCCCTTCCTCAAATGCAACGCTCTAAAATGTGTATGATGAAGATGTCCAGTTGTCACCATAAGCTCTTCTGCTGTCCAGGTCCACTCCTGCTGGTCTGCCACAGTCTAACATAGATATGGGCTGTAGCACCATGGTCCCGTGAGTCTCTCAACACTCTGTGAGCCCAACAGTGCAGCATTCTCAAAGAAAATTGCCTCCATGCTCAGTCTTGTAGGTAAACTTCTCACCTGTAGGAAAGATAAGTTGTTTCTAAAATGTTGGGGTTGACAGTTTCTTCCCTTGCTGTGAGTTTTTTGACTTTCTAGCTATAGCACGTTTTTGTAAAATCCTAATTAGAGTGTTTAAAAAATCTCTCTCAAAATATCTTTCTCTAGAAACTTTTCAATTATTTATCCAAAAGGCAAGATGAGGTTAGAACATTGTAATTACTCAGGCTGTGTTGGCTGTTATTGGTCTTGTACATTACTTCTGCTCTCAATGGACTTTGCAAACTTTTATAATTTCTTTGCAATTCTACTAAACTCATTGGTCCCATTCAATAAATATTTAGGATCCTACTCACTGTGAATCCTCAGATCATTTTCTTATTTTGAAACTCTAATATTTGAGAGGTTTAAAGTCAGGACTTGACTAACATAAATTTTAATTATTATAGAACTTAATTGTAAATTTTATTTTTGTTATTATATATTCTCATGAAATAAAAACCACCTGTGAGAATGAACTTCTACCAAAACCTGTCTCCTTTGAGGGTGTTAATATTTATATATTATATATTAATACCATATGAATCTCCAACTTGAATTTTCTTTTTAAGGGGTTGGTGAAAATCCTAAAAGCATTCCAAGTCTAGAATTACTGTGATTATGAGCTATATTTGCAGATACAGAAAATTTAACGCTTTATTGTTCACAATATCACTTTAGACCGTGAAACTCTCATCCTACTAAAAAAATCTGTCATTGTGTTTGGAGTCATTTGTTGCTTTCCATAATAAAATAGGAGTAACTTCATTTTTAAAATTTCATAGTTATTTCTGGACAGAAAGTCTAACACATTTGGGGAGTGTTTTGATTATTTTTGCTTTTCAGTCAAACATAACTCAATCAAACCAAATATAAGTCAATTCCTCGGGATATTTTTTTTAGCATTGTTCTTGTTCAGGGTAAAGTGTGCTATTACTGCATTGAGGGATATTTCCAGCACGTCCCCACAGCTCCACATGGTACTAATCTCTGTATAGCTTGGCAGCTTACCTTCTCCTCTCCCTCAGCAATTTGAATGAACGTGGAAAGTATGAGGGAATTATATATTTAAAGGAAATTGTGCCTGTAGTTATGCTTTGTTGTTTACTTGTGCATTTTCCTTTTTAACAAGGGTTGTAAGCTTCTTTTAAAAGTAAAAGAGAGTAATTAATTTGCATTATGCTTTGGACACCAGATATTTGTCAAACTGTTGCAGAGCAAGGCACCATCACTAAGAAAACTTCCAAAATAAGAAACATTTGTAGGTTGTTTTTCTGAAGGCAATTCAGGCTGACAGGTCTCTGAAGGGAAGCCAATGGCTAAAATCCTTTCTGCTTGGGAAGCAGGAGATCTAACATAAACTTGTCCAGTGGCCCACAAAGGCTGAACTAAAACCTTGCTGGCTAGAAATTATACTCTACCTGGCTGAAGAAACCATAGAAATCAGGGATGCCTTTTTGAATATCCCCTTCCTCATCTTTGGTGCAGAAGATAGTCAGGTCCTCTAAACAGCTGAAACAATTGGGATTATTAATGTTCTAAAAGAGGACTTTTAGCCACAATAAAAGAGAGGCAATGCAGCTCTGGTAACATTTTAAACCTATTGATGTAGTATTGTGTGCTTATATCGTGGGTGCAATTTTGTGGGAAGCTTTTTTGTGTGTGGAGACGCTTTTTTTTTTTTTCTCTTGTTCAGAATAGATGGAACATAACAAAAAGGCAAAAATTCTATCTGGACTTGTTACCAATTCATCCTGAGAAAGAGGAGAAGCTATTCACTCTTGCACTGCTGCATACATCATCTGCATTTTAT
Source organism: Nothura maculosa (assembly GCA_032353885.1). Taxonomy (NCBI): domain Eukaryota; kingdom Metazoa; phylum Chordata; class Aves; order Tinamiformes; family Tinamidae; genus Nothura; species Nothura maculosa. The sequence continues at coordinate 47,729 of JAUBOD010000016.1, forward strand.
CCTCTTCTCTTGAGAAATTTTCCATTATAATTTTATTTTTGCTTTGCTTTCCAGTCAAATATTGTTCATGCCCATTCACTATAATATTTCCCAACTAGTCATTTCATAAGAGTAAATAAAACTTTCCCCAGGTGACACAAACATACACCTCGTTAGGTGTCCCAAAACAAATTTGAAATCACATCTGGTGATATCTGAAAAGCCTTTCTTGTATCTGTGAACTCCTTAAGTAAAACAAATCAGCACCTAGTTAGGAGCACTGAGGACCTGATGTTTCAGGGGAATATATAATTTATATGTAATGTAAATTTGTATATTCAAAGTTCATCTTGCACAGAGTTTAATATTGGCTGAGAATTTTGCCACATTTAAAATTCAGAAATGTCTTTGGTTAGGTGCTCAGCAAATAAGGATCACAATTAGTAGGTATCCACAAAAGAAAATTTTGATTTAGGTGACTTTCCTACAAATCCTTTGGTAGAGGTAGAAAGAGAATGTAATTCTTCAAAACATCTATATAATTATATAATCCTTTCTCTTTGTGCACTCCTCTATATCATTGCTTCCCTGACTTCAAGGTGTCTAGAATCAAGCGACTCCCCTGGAAACTCAATAGAAAAGGTATCCATGAATAGGGGCAGAATGTGGGAACAATTTCCCCTGCTGCTCTAATCTTACTCTCCAAAATGGCAGAAATTTTTCAAAAAAGTTTAGCCTGAGCAGACTCCCTCTCCTCTCCCTTCCCCTCCCCTCATGTTTATATGCCTGCTTTTTATATATATAAAGAAATCCAAAAAAGTAAAACCTTAGTAAAATATAAAGACAACTCATAAATATTTCCCATTTGATATTTAAGTCATGGTGTTATACCACAACAATATAATGAACATACTATTCCGGAAGGAATTAGTGACAGGTGTTTTTGGCATAATATGGATGAAAGAGCTTTTAACATGAACAGGCAGTTCTCTGACTATACTAACAAGTGCTTGTTTTGTTCTACAAAACACATTCAGGATGGATCAGAAAAAGTCTAAGAGAGAAAGGAATTGTAAGAATGTAATAAATATTGGAATGGAGAATCCAGTTTCCGAATGCAGATATCTCCAAGTTAACTGCTGTGTTTTCATAACTATAATCTACATGTCAAAAGCAGAAGATACCCTCATCCCCTGGTCCTAAAGTCTCTGTAAATTCACAATTCTCTTCTTTCCGGTTCCACTTTGCCCTCACTTTCTCCATCCCTCTGCCAGTGACACTTCTCCACCTGCTGCTGCCTCCACCAGTAGAGACTTGCAGCTACAAAAGATTATTGGACCACTTATCTCCAAGGGATGATATTTTAAAGTGCTGCAAGTTATCCATGTAAATGTATGGTAAGTATGTGACAACAGTAGTATTAGTTGAAGCAATAAATTATCACTTTAGGTCTTTCCAAGCAGCAGCAATATCTGGCAGTGGGGACAAACTGTTCCATATGCAGCGCATTGAGGCACTTTACTCTTTAGGGTCATGTAACTGTGAAAAGTACTTAATTTACAGAGGAGGAGGATGAACATAGCATCAGGATGATGCCACAGCAGAAGGGAATACTGTGTAGGCACTTTGTACAAATTAATGCAATTACTGAATCTGGATTTAAACAGCAAGGAAGATAGTCTGTTTTAAATTATATTACACAATGCATGTATATAAAATCTAGACTTGCCAGTGTTCTTTCTGCACGTAGCGTGTAATAATGAAAAAATGCTAATCTGCTTTCAGCTGGGAAGGCTGGTCTGTCATTGCCTGAGGCTCTTGTGTGCACAGACACTTAGAGATCTCTTGGATTTCACTGTCCCACATACAATTTATGCAAAAACACAGGAAAAGAAGAGCATTTCTACTTGTAAAATAGAAAAACGTCACTATTTTTAAGGGATGGATTTAAGTCAAATATAAGAATAGAAAAATGGCATAGCATTTTCCTTTTCAGAGGACTCAGACCAAAGGTTGTTTTCTTAGGATACTGAGAATCAGACCTTTTTTTTTTTTTTTTTTTTTTTTTTTGAAATTAAAAATTCACTTTCATTGATCTAAATCTTTTTATGAAAATCAGTTATTTTCCATTTTACTGCAAATGTAGTGAAATGGAAAGCCCTATTTCTTTTTTCATTTCACAATTTATTTTCCTATCTTTTGTGAGGAAAAAATGATCATGTGAAAAATCATTAAAGTTAGTTCTGTCAAAACTTGGAGTTTTTTAGCAGATACTCAACTTAATCATGTGTTTTGTGATTGTTTACAAAAAAAACCCTAAAAACATTAAGCAGACATTTTTGCTTTAGAAACTTTGAAGAATTTTCAATTTTCAGTTAGTCTTATGGTCTTCCAGTGTAACACATCCCATCATCCAGAGATTAGGCGTCCATTCTGAGTTAGCTGCCTCTATAGAGGCCGTTATGATGTCTTTGTCCAGAAAGCTATCCATATCACTGTTACTAGAATGATATCCTTTGCTAATCTCTTTACTAATAGTAGGGGGAGCCTATATGACTGGTTTGGACTATTACCAGGCTAAAGTTACCTGATGTTGCAATTGCCTCTTGGAAACTGAATGAGTCGTCCAGGCACTTCAATACAGCATTTTATGTTCTCACAGAAAAAAAAAAAAAGAGGAAGTTTTTGTGGTTGTTGTTTTTAATGAGTGTTACAGTCTAGATTCTTTGTAAATTATGGTGTGATTATTTGTTGTTTAAAATGACATAGTAAACTTGTAACAAAACACATGGATTGAAATATAGGTTATTTCAGTTAGGCTTTTTCCTCTTTCCAAATATTTACATTTACACAGTCACAGAAGGAGCCTGTGCAGTGACAGTTTCACATCTTGAGTAGCCACAATCTGTTCACCTTTGGTGTTTTCCTGAAACACATGAGAAGATTGGTGCCCACAAAACCTAATCTAGCACCCATTCTTGCTTAATTTAATGCCCTGGACAGCTCTCCTTGCTCTTTTATTCTTCTAGCAGCATACAAAGCTGCAATTAACAACAATGTCTCAAATTCTCAGATGGTAATAATCTTCTTTCTTTGCAGTCTGATTTCCACATCTGGTGAGCAAATCCCAAGGGCATCATAGTCTTGGCAGTGCCATAATTTTACAGGATGCTATAATTTTACATGACCTTTCATGCCATGATATCATTTTTAATTAAGCTCTTGCTTGCCTTTTGCAATTCTGAAGGTAAATGTCCATGTTCCTGCCCTCATAATTAAATCTATCTTTTTAGGGTGGCAAGTAAATTTAAAGCTTCAATTTTGTTGCTCATGGCCAAAGCATTAGATCTGCCTTACTTTTGGAAGTACCCAGTATCCACAATGGTATGTTAATAAAAAAAGGGGTTCTGAGATGCTTCTACCAGAAAGCAAAGAGCTGCTAAGGCTTGGCTGGAAAGTGCTCTCACTGTGTACATATTGGTGGAGATGGTTGAGAAATGTCACATTGCAACAAACCTTAATTTGAGAAAGGTCACATTGCAACAAACCTTAATTTGTCATTTAGACTTATCCTGTTGAAGCACTGAATGACTGATCCCTTCAGCTACTCCACACATTGTTTGAAAATACAGTTAAATCAAATTCCTCCTCTGCTTTCTCTAAAGATGATGCTCTATTAAGGGAGATATTTATGAGATATTTATGAGAGTAATAGAAGTTAAATATTCAGTTTCTCTTTGGTAATCATTATTTATTTATTTCTTCATATAACAGCTGGGAGTCCCAGCTATGACATTAGAAAACATACTTTGTACTGGCAGGAGTGAGAAAGCATTGCAATAGATTGCTCAGGGCAGCCATTAAACTGTCATTGCTTGGGGAATTCAAGAACTCCTCTAAAATGATATAGTGGTGACACATTTTGAGATTTGGAAATAGACTGGACAAAACTCCAAAGTCTCTATTTCTATCTCTATTTTCTGTGATTTTTCAAGTTGGTGGACAGGTCTCCCTGAGAAAAAAAGGAACATTTAAATACAATCAAATAAGGCCAGGGAAGAGGACAGAGCATTCTATGCTGAGGTTGGTGATGATGTGCAAGGTTGACAAACAGTATGGGTGATTTTTTTTAAATTAGATTTTGTTATTACATGTTTGGCTGGTACTCAGATGTTGTTTGTTTGTTTGTTTTTCCCCGGTGGCCCTTATAGTAAGAGTATGCAATTAAGGAGAATGGATAAAAACAGAATAGTTAAGGAATAATGATTCCTGGGTCATTGCCAAACTATATGCCATAAATGGTGGTGCTTACTTAAAGTCCCTCAAATAGCTTTAGAATACATTTGTACTTGTGCAGGCATCTAAGGGTACATGCTGTGGCATGATCACACTAACATATGCTGCAATTATGATCTCCTCCAGCTCCTTCCAGGGAACTAAAATGTAATTTTTCTCTCAAGTCTGGTGGATATACTACAACCATGAGATGAACTAGCAAAGGCAATGAGTCTACCATAACGTTTTTCTCTCTCAATTCAATGAATGTGAAGAAGACAGGCAAAGCCTGAGGTAAGTGAAAATAAAACCAAAACAACCCAAAATTTACAGCCTAAGACTGGACTAATTAGTAAAAGATTCAGCCCAACATCAGTTCATTCATCCAACATTCAACCAGCTGGCTTGTAGGGTCTCCTGCCTCTGCTGCTTCTGTAATGCTGGAGCAGGTTGAAAGACCTGCTACCATAGTAATTCCACAGTCTTATTTGACAACAGTCCCTGTCCAGCTCCTGTCATGACAGCACACAAACAGCCTAATTCTGAGTCCCCTTCCTGCCCCTGAAGGAGGTTACCTGTTTTGGCTGATGCATAACTGAGTGCACACTGAGGCCTTTTCAGCGGTATCTGAGTCCTGCTCATTCTCCATCTTGGTCCAAAGTTGAAGGCTATGTTTGAACCTTTGACTATTCCTAGAAGCTCAGAGATGCAGCTTAGAAACACAGTAACCAGGTCTAGGTGTGTTACTGCAGTTCATCTTCATGCAAATGTTTCCATCTCAAAATAAAGTACTTCAGTTAGGCTTAAATAGTTCTGATCATAAATTTCCCTGTCACCACAGGAGGTGAGAGTCACCAAGGGAGGTGAGAGCTTCTAAGGTAACTGGGAATTAAAACCACATTCATTTTATCATTCTTGCTTTCCCACAATTAAGACTACAGTTAAAAAAGAAAATTAAAAGAGAAAAGAAAAGAAAAGAAAAGAAAAGAAAAGAAAAGAAAAGAAAAGAAAAGAAAAGAAAAGAAAAGAAAAG
>JAUBOD010000016.1:53611-71115 GCA_032353885.1 Nothura maculosa
CCCAGAGAGGTTGTGGAGTCTCCTTCTTTGGAGATCTTTAAAACCCGCCTGGATGCAGCCCTGTGCCATGTGCTCTAAGTGACCCTGCGTGTGCAGGGGGGTTGGACTAGATGACCTCTAAGTTCCCTTCCAACCTTTACATGTTCTATGATAGATACATGGGGATTTATTTTTTGAGAAGGCAGCTCTTGTGGATGTTGTTACTATGAGTAAGAAAGGGAAATAGTGCTCACATAGCTCAGCTAATGACGTCTCCTCAGCTGTAGCCTATGATGGATGTTTCCATTGGAGGTGATTTTCACGAAGTGATCACCCTGCTCAGATATAACATAACTAGCTAGTAGTAATGAAGGCTTTTTGGCCTCAAGGTTACTATGTGGGGTTGTTTGTTGCTGTTTCCCTGTTAAACTGTAACTAATGTAAGTGTAAATGTGTATCTATATGGGTGTATATTTTCCTTCCTCCTCAATAAGCCTCAATGAGTGATATTTGCTTTAGTAACACTGTTTGTGCTTTCTTCTTTCCTGTGCTGGCTTGGTAGCTGGGAGTAACCACACCTGGCATTAGGAAAGTGGTTTTAATCAAACATCAAAGCAGGAGGACTTGAAATATATTTGTTCAGGTAAGAGCACTCCTTGTGCCAAAACACTGGATCACTGTGAACATCAGTCACCATGATGTAAGGGCAGAGCTGCGGGATGAACTATGGCAGGGCACATCTGATTGAGATAGCCAGGCTGGAATAGAGCTGAAAATAGAGCTAAATGAATGTTATTTATTAATTTGCTTATTACTTGTGGGAATAAATTTAACAGCTTTGCAGGATACATAGTGACCATCTTTCCCTGGAAAGCTTTGGGTGTTAATGTGAGCACTGCTGGGCTGGCAGTAGATGGCCCCTGGAATAACATCCTTCCTTTTCCCTGCTGCCTGTTTGTCCCAATTGTCCTTGCTGTGTTGTTTGCTCTGTGTATTCAGCACAGCTTTGCAATGCACCTTGTCAGAGGGAAGCAGTAGGGCAGGATGTTTGTTTTGCTACCAGGCATGCAGTGTATACAACCCATTGTCACCATTCAGCCTTCAAAACGGGCCTGACATGGTGGGAGAATCATCCAGTGAAGGTCTGCCTCCTGTTGTCATCTGCATCTGTCCCAGCTTGGTGAGGGCCAGTGAAGAGCCTGGTGGATGTGATCCAAGTGGGTGGACTGAGTGACTGGCATGACCAGCAAGGGCCTTCCTGCTCAGAAAGTTACCCCTCCCTTTGATTTTGGAGCCTTCATTTTGCTTGTGATGAGCACTTTTGCTTTATTTTACACTATCTTGTGCTCTATTCTGCAGCAACTTTTTTTTTTTTTGTCAACATTACTGAAGCTAGATAATTAAATTCTGGTCAATATGTAAAAGCAGGAATGGTTCTGAGGTGGAAGTCTTTAAAAAGCAACATCGCTCCAGAGTTAATTCTATTTTTTTCTTTGTCCAGCTGCATTGAAAACTCAGCTAGTAGTGAAAATGAAGACTCAAGAAAGCATTTCTCTGTACTCCAGAGCCATGGTGGCTGTGGCAACATTGCTGGCAGCTTCATGAGTACATGCGCTAAGGAGTCACAGAAACAAGCAGTAAGGGATGCCAACCTACTTGTAGAGCAGAACTGGGCAGGTTGTACTTATTTCCTGTAGCACGTTGCAAGAGATAATACATGGAAATGTTGGGCTTGAAGTTACTAAGTATTCTTGTTTTGTTTTATCCTTTTGACTAAGAAATAGAAATAGAAATAAGCAATAAGGAACAGGCTTCTCTAATGTGGATCAAGCTAGACTAATAAATGTGTTTTTAAGCAATATATTTTACTTAGCTTGGAGTTTAGGGTCAGATGACCTCAGTAGAGGTACAGTGATTTGTTTAGTAGTTTGGGGAATTACTCAACAAAGGAAACAGATAAGTAGCTGTTATCTCCCTCCTAAAACTAAAGCAAAAGACTGCTAAAAGCAGAATGAACTTTAAACTGTAAGTTTCATACTGATAGCTATGAAATAACACCATTGGTGACCTAAGAGGTGCTATGGGACTGGCATGTCAGAAAAAGTTGTGTTATTGAGGAAATCTGAATGTAGGCTTATGTTGTAAATCTTAAGCATTTGAGTCTGCTGATCTTGGCTTGAGCTTAGAAGTAATATAAATCTCACCTCTCTGTCTCAAGGAGGTTTAAAAAGATATCCTTAATGCCTGATTCCTTGCATTTACGTTAGGAAGAGCAAGGACTCTGTAGGTAACATTTTAGAAATTTCTGATTCTTAGAAATATCTGAATACTTCAGTGGCCTCCACAGGTCCTTGTCCCCTAGATTTTTGTTTGCTGATTTCTTTTTTAAATTATTTCTTTTTCTTTGAGATGGATACGGTGCCCATCTGATGACACACATCTTGCACAGAGGAATTCAGCAGTTGAGTTGCAACTATCAAAGCCCTTGCTAGCCTGCCTCCTAGTGGTTGTGCAGGCTGAATAGGCTCTTTGCTGCCGGAGGCAGGTGGAAATTCAATCAGCTTACATACAACATAATCATCTAGTGCAGGATAGGGGCTAATTGTCCAGACTTTGGTCACATTGCAGGGAAAATAGGGAGTGATGTGCTTTAAATGTCAAAGTCCTCGTGCTGTGCTGAACTTGTCACTTACAATGAACTGGGGTGCACTGTGAGCAGAGCAGTTTTCTCTGTTTTGGCATGGTTTCTATGCTGGATTGATGTTTTCAGAAGTTGGATAGTGAGGGGGAAAAGGCAGTGTTTGTTTGTTTTATTGTTGTTTTTATTTATTTATTTATTGTGAGCTGTTGGCAATAGAAGTTTTCACTCCCAATTTTGTTTTCTTTTCTCTTGTTAAAATGAGAGGTGAGAGTTAGCAACTCTTGCCTCAGGGTCAGTGCTGGTTACAGTGTTGCAAGTGGCTTTGGGAATAATCAGATAAAATATTGCAATAGCTCACCTGAAAAGGCCAGCATAGCTGTGGATACTCCAAAATTTGGATATGACCACGTGCAGTTTTCAGTATTTCAGACCACTATTAGGGTACAGAATTCTCTCTGAATCAGTTTCTTTCCATAAACACGAAAGAACTCCCATTCTCTTCTCTGTAGGAAAATCAACATTTTCCATGATCTTGACACTTTTTACAAACTGCTCAAAAAGAGTTTTGAAGGTTTTTCTTTTTTCTTTGCTTACATAGTGCTACCTTGCTTGGCTGGGAGCATGAATGACAGAGGAAAAGCACTTTAAATTGACAGTCCAGACTCTTATCTTTTCTTCTTTTCATGAGCTACCTGTTTAACCAGCTCTTTTATGGTTAGAATAAAACAAGTATAAATACCAAGTAAATATGTATTAGCATCAAAGGCAACTTTATTTTTACTAGGGATATCCTATAGTTATGACCTTGGACCCAATGAAATACATATCAACTAATGTGTAGCTATCTCAGTTTCCTTCCGTTTAATAATACAATCGACAATAATATGTACTTTTATGGAAGATTTGTCATGAAAAGTCTTCCTACAGTATACTGAAGATGACGCTTGATGCACTAGTAATTCATTACATGTAGTAAAAGCACTTTACTGCAGATTAGCCTATGAAAAAGGGAATATCAGTAGTCTTGTGGAGATAAAGTATGCCAGCCACTTTACTTTTTTATTAATGAAACGTGCTACTTTATTTTACTACCTTAACTAAAGGCACATATTAAAATAAAGAAATTGATCATAACAGCCTGCACATCATTCTGAAGATGAGCTTTGCTTTTCCTGCAGACCAGCCAGCACAGTAACACTGTCAGGAGCAATGATTTTTTTGTATTTTTGTAGCCAGCTCTCTGTCCTCCTTAAGGAGCATTTAATATTTTTATGCTGTAATCACCATCTTTCAAATTTATAAATAGCTAGCAGTTAATGCAAACTTTGTTCTTGAAAGATACATTAATGACATGTATAAGCTTGAAAGCAAGTAGAAGTATTTTGTAGGCTGGAAGGAATAGAGACTTAGTGTCCATGCAGAATTTCTTTAATTGCTTTCTTTCCTTTGTTTTTGCAGCTTTCTTCCTTGCAAAAAGCTGTGTAACAGACATGCATTCCAGTCTTGGAATGTCCCTTGCTCTTTTCCGTGGATACCCCATGAGTATTCAATTAAGTGCTCTAGTGAGGTGAAGCCTGATGTTAGGAAGATGTAGTTGGTATTTCAAAGAGCAAGCTGGGTTCATAGAAACCCAGAGGGGAGAAGCTAGTGGAGGAAGCTCAGTTAATTGCAAACACGCCTTTCCTGGTGCATATGTTTTTAATTCATGCTTGTATTCCAATCCTTTCCCCTTTATTAAGGAAACTTGCCTTTATATCTAGCTACAGAGCACAAGAGCAGCCTTCTAGAGTAGGAATTTGTCTTAAAAATACACTAGCATTGAAATTAATTAGACCCCTGTGGTAGAAGTTGATCTGCCAGAAAACAGCATCATCCCAGAAAGTTATGTTTCTAATACAGAACAATAAGAGAACCTCTACACCATAGTTTGCCTCAGGAGCTTAGTTCTTGCATGAGACCTTCTATACGAGGCCTGGGGCTGTATCTGCACAACAGTTCCAGTATTTTCTTCTCAGAATTACCTTGATAGTAACACAGAAACTTTTCTGAAGAGCATGTTTTAGGAACTTCTTGTTCTCAGGAAGATCTTGATCACTCTGTTAGCAGTGGCCATAGCTCCTTCCTATGCCCTTAGCTAGCACATCCTCTAGGCATGCGGTTTTGTAGTTAGTGCTGAAAGCATGACCTACATCTGCTTGTGCTCAAGACAAAGAAAGCTATTATACACGTCCAGAACAACCCTCAAATATTCTATTTCAGAAATGTAACTAGCATTTTTTTGTATATTTTTGCTTTACTTTTCTGGTTTTATTTTCTAGCTCAATAGTGATATTTTTAGAGTATTTTTTCCCATATATTCTGCATACATTTTATATTAGTACTGGATTACAACGGTTGATTGTATTTCATTCATTAGTTTAACAGTGCACAGGACAAATATGTAAATTAAAACATTAGTGTAGAATTCTGTTTGCCAAATGCTTTTCTGCCAAAAATGTGGATAGTTTAAATATCATCATTAGTCACATAATGATTATGGATTATAATCCAAGGAGAGTGATATGATTATTTGCTTTAGAAATCTATTTAAACTGAGGGGTACTACAAAGATTCTACAAAATGGCTGCTCTATCTTTTCTAGCAGCCACTTCACATTTTTTATGAATCCGGGCAGAGAAGTAGGGGAAGGAAGAGATGTGTACAAGAGTCAATTTGATTCATACCACCTGTAGCAGATAGTTAAGTGAGATAAAACAACATATGGATTGCAGTTAATTGCGTATGTTTGTGTGTTATTAGCTAAGAATCACGCTCAGGTTTGGTTCAGCTTGTATTCTGCATCCTAGCTGAGTCTTCCCCGTCTACTTTCATGGAAAAACTTAACCTGAGTTTTGAATAAAATAATGAAGGCATGATCTTAAACTCAGGACTAATATAGACTTGAGCATTGGAAGAAACAGAGATTGGAATGTTAGCCAAGACTTTGGCATATTAGCCCTTTAACTAAATTACTTCTGTCTGAAAGCTTCCTTCTGCTTGGATTTTAAAGACACATCCTCTGATGTGATAAAACACTGTCTGTGCTTAATAGCCCTCAGCCCTTGTTGTCCTGCTCAGAAGGATTGGATCTCTTGGTCCTGCTAGGGACTTAGGACCAACCCATAAGAACATGCTTGTGATTGCAGCAGTCAGACTGGAGCAAGGCTGTGCAATATGTGTGCTAGTCTCATGCTGAGGCTGCAAGTACCCAGCAAGGCCTGGACACTTGCATTTTGGTATGTCCAGGGAGTGTAAAAGTGGAGAAGAGAAGGTTTTAGAAGGCTATGTTAAATATCACAACGAACTGCTGCCCAAGTGCTGCTTCAAGGAGAAGGCCATAAATTGTCTTTCCTAAGACACACATGGATCAGTGTTAGCTTCAAGAAGGTGCATATCTGATTAATCTTGAGCGTATTCTCTTTTAGGCTTAGATGCCTTCATTCTCTATTCCTCATTTCTTACTGTTAGACGTATCTGAATTTAGTTGCTGCTTCTCCCTGGGAATCTTTTTGCATTATGCTTCTGCAAGGCAGTTCTTAACTACCTGGTTCCTTGTTTTCAGAAGTCATTTCTGCAGAAATGACTATTTCTTTCAGTAGTATGGTGGTTGCTGCACACTGTTATAGGGGAAAAACTTGCACTTTGGACTTACCCATTTTTTCCCCCAATATAAACATCACAGTATACCAAGAAGCAGGGACTGGACCCCAGGTCTGTCCCCTTGTGGGCAGTGTGAAGCTTTTGAGAAAAATCTGCAGAGAATGTTCCTTGGAATCTAGTTGGATTTTAGCTTGATTTCAAAAACGCTCATCTGTAGGCTTTCAATTTCTCATCCAAAACTTGCAGCTGCATGGAGTTCAATAAAATGTGGTACACTGATGATTAATACTTATTTACTCCCAGATAGGTCTATCTACTGTTAATGTAAGTACTAGAGGATTCTCCCAAAAACTGTGACCACAAACCACTATATTTAACCACTGTGGGCATTTTAAGTATTATAATGAGAATGAATACTGGAGGAGAAATACACTTTTTTGCTTTATTTAGTTTGCTAGGTACAATAAACTGTTCTGCATATGTTTACTTGGCAATGTTAATAACAGAAGAAAAATGATATCCATATCAATAAAAAAGATATGTTCTTAAACTAATATGACATGGGACATTTCATCTACTAGAGAATATGGATTAAATGCAATGTGTGTTTCATTTAGAGCTGGTGATTTTCCGAATTGCATTTGGGAAAGGTAGTAGATCAACACTTGGAGGAGAAAAAAATGCAATGAACAGCTAAACCAAAGGCTGATCTACCTTGCTTCAATTTGACTTATCAAGGCTCACTCCAATTCTTGGCTAGGATTTCGTTTGTGTGATCCATTCTCTACCTCTGTACTAGGCTCATTGCTGCATTTGGGAATTACTGGCAAACTGGAAATATTTCTGATACATGAAGAACAGCTTGCTACAGTTTTTGAGTATACAACTTTCCCTTCAGTTCACTAGGTAAAAATAAATACAACTTCCTTATGATTCCTGATTTGGATTCCTCCTGGTGCCAACTCATGTTCTGGAGCTGAAAGCCCCAAAACAGTGTATCTGCAAACTCCACAAGCTTTCAAACCCTGCCAGGATGTTGCTTAGACACATGTTCTTGCACTCTGCATCACCAACATAAACTTTAGAGAATAACAGAGGAAGAAACAGGCTATGAAAAAATACAATTAGATCTGTTGGAGTATCTTTATGTAGGTTCATAGCAGAATGTTTATAAAACACATAGAAGTAACTTTAATAGACTTTTTTTTTATTTATATGTGTTCATCTCTACTAATCATGTAGCAGAAATCATCTTTCTCATAATGCTCTTACTAAAAAGAGTGGTTTTTTATCACTTCATTTCACAAGATTGCTGTGTAATATGTAATTCTATTTCTGGTGTGTAGCTGCTACCTGGGCAGGTTGCCTTGTCTTCCTAACCAATTTCTCCTCCTGATTTTCCCAGAGCTTTGAGCTTACTGATCTTAGTAGTATCTAGTTGCAAAGAAACTTTTTTTTTTTCCTTTGCATATTTAACCTATGTTGTGCATTCATCTCTTTGTTGTAAGAAAGAAAAAATATAGTGTTTTAGAATAATATAGTGTTTTAGATAAATGCATGTGATTACCTTTCTTTGCTCATTGTACCTGTGATTGCAGCAGCCAGTGATTTAAATGTACAAGGAGCACATGTGAATCTTGAGAGGTAATGTAGCTGCTTTGACGGAGAAAATATCACAGCAATCATTGGCTTCCAGCAGTTGAACACTGTAGCCTCTCAGTTCAGACCTTGGGGAGGGGAGGCAGGTTAAGTTTCTCTCTCAATATAAATGCAAATTGCTTAAAATCAGAGTAGGAAATGAGGGAGGACAGGACAGATAGAGACTTAATCCTTGTCTGCCGTGCCACATACTGTCTGTACGTTTAACTCATTTTCAAAGAGTATGATTCTTGTCTTAATTACTCAATTTTATTTAAGAAATTTAAGTAATAAGCACTTCTATAAAAATATATAGCATGTTTTACTAGAACGATCAGTTAATGAGTTTCTAAAAGCTATGTCATGCTTTTTGTTTAGCTGTGTCCTTAAACTCAATAAAATGGAAGGTTATTTTTCCCTAACTTTAATTTTTACTTCTTTTGCCCACTCTCCCCTTTGTAAGTAAAATGAGTCTTGTTTTAAACAGATGTCTAACAGTCTGAAATTCAAAATGCAGAAAGTACAAGTGCATCCAAAAGCTAATATAAATACTTACGCCAGCTAAATTATATAAAGCACACTCATTTAGGGAACAGTATACACATCGTAGCAAACTATTATTTTACAAACAATATGAGGCCTTATTCAAAATTGCTTCAGCTTCCTTCCTTGCAAGGCAGCAGCTTGTTTTTGTGAAATAAATCACATTAGATAAAAGGCCCTTTGTACCAGGTGGTCATATTTATAAAGGTAGTTAGGCACTCAGTGGGTTTTTAACAAGGGCCTAAATCAGCTGGGCATCAAATTCCAGTGTAACCCATGCACTAAAATGTCTTAGGAATTCTCGCTTTGGAGTTAGGCAGTCTGAAATAGAGCATCTATATAGCTTAAAATGGAGTTTTTCCAGCCTGTACTGGTAGGAATGAGTTTGCAGTTTAGCCTTGAGAACTTCCTTTAGGTGGACATTTTGGAACAAATCTTTTAAGTGATATCAGTAGTCAGCTCAAGCATGAATAATGCTGATTACATGGGTAGCCTCCGCCTGACCCCTTCGTCTGTGAATGCGCTCAGTGGAGCCATTTGATGTCAGTCAGATAAATACCACCTTCAGGTTGCCTGGTGTTAATTCAGAGAATGACCTCGCCAGAGTCCTGCTAATCCATCAAATTTATATGCTTAGGCATTGCAGCAGCAGAAAATAGCACTTGTGGCCTTATCAGGAAGGGAGATTGAGAGTGTATTAACTGTTTGCATGACTACAGTAAGCAGAAGTTGGGGTGCACTATCTCTTGTAGACTGAGGAGAACCACAATGTTCACTTGTACTCTGAAAATGGCAGTGACACTGGTATCTGGCTGGCTGTTTCACTGCAGCAGCACAGCCTCTGCGCAGATCAGTTCACAGGGAGTTCAAGGATTTTCCAATTTTCCACCAAGATTTCTCAAGAAATACTGAAAGGTAAAGAAAGGTAAAGTGATTTTTTGCTGCTGCTGCACGAATGTATTTTGAGAAGGTTGTACCTGCACCCCTCCCTTAATGTGGTCATGCACTTTTATTTTGTTCTATTCTTTTTTCCTCTCCCCCCACTCCTTTTTTTTTTTTTTTTTTTTTTTTTTTTATTTTGCTGGCAGGATTCTGAAAAAAAAAATGCAGCACTTGGTGTTCCGTATGACGTGTGTGCACCCACACTTACTAAACAAACATCAACCACAAAAACCACCACGAAACTTGCAGTTGCAAAATAACAACAACAAAAAGGTTTTTTTTTAAAAAAAAATCCCACAGACCCTCACCAAAACACACAGGTAAGTTTTAAAAACTCCTTGGCTGCAAAGCAAGCACAGGTAGTCATTCTTTTATGTTTTAAAACCGTTTGCATTGTTTTCCCCTCCTCTTTCTTGGCTCGCAGGAGGAAAGCAGGAGTTCTGCGCTCCCTCCCCAGCTCTTCGGGCAACTCGTCGGCGCGGGCCGGGTCTGGGGGGCGGCCCCGCCCCCCTTGGGGTGGGCCGGTCGGGAGCCGGAGCGAGGCGCTGCGCTGCGCGGTGCCGTGAGCCTCGGTCGCCACTAGTGGGGGAGTGCGAGAAAGATGCGCGGGGGCGGTTTCAGATGCTGCTGGAGGAGCAGCAGCGAGTCCCCACCGGAGCCTTCGCTGACGTTGCTGGAGCCCGGCCCGACACAGGTAGGAGGGCTCCTCTACCTCCGCAGAGCTTCCCTCCGCTCGAGGGCATACTGGAAGGAGAGGTGGGAGTGGGACTCGTTTTGTTTTCCGGAAGCAACCAGGTGAGGGGATGGGTGGTGCATGTGGAAACGGGGCTCCGTTCCACTTTTAGCTGGGAATCTTTTAGGCTTCTTGGCAGGTTTTTATTTGGCAGGGTGATGCTGGGGCAGCCCTTGAATCCAGGTGCGGTAGTGAGGCTGCCCCCGTGGGCTTTGCACGGGCCCATGAGCAGGATGGGGCACACAGTCTCAGCACTGCTCACTGCTGGAGCATTGGAGGATATGCTGGATCCCCTTGCCTTCGTCTGCTAGGGTTCTACTCTTCACTGCCCTCATTGGAGCTCATTCCTTGCTTCAGCTCTTCGAAGCAGCAAACTCATGCTAAAGGAAAAGCATGCAGCTGGTACAGCTGGAATCACATTGCTGGAATTCTTTCTGTGTTTCTCCAGCTCAGAGAAAGTAAGCATATGTGGTCTGTCTCTATATATTTATTTTTTTACAATATTTGTATCTGTCTCTAACAGTGCTTATGTGGTGACGTGCACCATATGCTTTCTTAAACTACTGCTATGCAGTTCTTGCCATTACTTGATACACCATCTGTTTGTCACCTTTTTCATGGAAAAATAAAAGAAAAAAATGTCAGAAACTACAGCTTTTTTGGTGTGTGTGTGTGTGTGTGTGTGTGTGTGTGTGTGTGTGTGTTCCTAAAAGCTGGTGTCATTCATGCTTTTGGTTAAATTGATTGCTTAGAAGTTTTAATGGTAGGAGCAACATTTCAAAGTTATGGTATGTCTTTTTTTTATTATTTTTATTATTTTTAGGAATACATACTGCCTGATTTGTAGTACCAAGTCTTTGCTCATGTAATGCAATACTTCACCCAGTATCTGCCATACAAGCATGCAAACTTCACCAGAGTTATAATTAATAATAGTTCTTAGAAGTAAATGAGTGAGTGGAGCACAATGTAGTCATGCTTGATTCATTTGATTTTTGGGGAAATATCTATTGCTTGATTAGAAGTACTTCCAAGACCATCAGTGTCTGCAAGTAGAGATTCTCCCCTCCTTCCCCTTCCCTCCCTCCCCTCCTTCCCCTTCCCTCCCTCCCCTCCTTCCCCTTCCCTCCCTCCCCTCCTTCCCCTTCCCTCCCTCTCCTCCTTCCCCTTCCCTCCCTCTCCTCCTTCCCCTTCCCTCCCTCCCCTCCTTCCCCTTCCCTCCCTTCTTCCCTCCTTCCCATTTTTGGAATAGATCTTCCACTGCTTTGCTCTCTGACTCCTCTGTGCTGCACTGCTAATTAAAATGATCCCTCTCTAATGACCAAAGGAAATGAGAGCTCAGGAATCATAGGTGGCTGATGAAGTATCAACTCAGCCTTGCTCTAAAAATAAATAAGTGGATAATCATGTTCAGGGTAGTGTGCCATGTGCTTTAAATCAAACCAGAGCTCAATCCTCTTCCTCTGTCAGATGCAGAGGGCGTGGGTTAAAAGTACGTGTTGTCAGTCTGTAAAAGAGCAAGTGGGTAGGAGGCATGTTTGTATCTTGACTTATTTCTTGTCTACTCAATGCATCTGAGAGCTGATAAAGTTTTTCCTCATATTTTTGCAAGGAAATTTTCATTCTCGCTGCTATTTTGACAAAGGAAGTTTTATGTTTCTTTCATTGTTCTGAGAAATGGTGCTGCCTATATGATGTGTGTGAAATATTTTGAAAGCATAATCAGTGTGTTCTACTGTCTGACAGGTAGCTGGATTAAGGTTTTCTTTCTAAAGTGATCTACCTTGCTGTTTATCAAAGAGAAGTGTTTGAAATAAGTATTATAGGCTGGAAAAAAAGTAATCATGAGAAAGTAAATTTCTAGATTGAGTGATTTACTTATGGAGTCTGGGAAGAACTCTTGAGTTTTTTTCATCATTCACTCTCATGCACAGCTAGACATACTGCTAGCACTAGTCTTTGAGAGTTGTTGAAAGAATAATCTGTTTCATGCCCTTAAACTAAACAGAATGTGGGTTATAGCCAATTCTAGTAATGAAAGGCATAGGCATCCTCAAGAATTTTTCAAGATGTCTGGACTTTCCTACCTGCTTTCTTGGTCTTTAGCCCTTCGTGTGTAGTTGTTTTGGCATAGGAACTTGAGCTCTTTTAGGTAGAGTGGCCTCCTCATGGTTAGGTGGCACAGACCCTGCGCCTCACTCCAACTCTTGAGAAACTCATCTTGTTATAAAATAGCAAAATATTGAAAATAGACCTGATTATGGCATCATTGATATGTTCATACTCTTTTAAAATTCACCCCAAAAATATAAGATTTAGTTTCCATTTGGCTTAGGTTTTTTTCCCTCAAATTTGTAAATGGAAAAGAGGCAGGAAAAAGTCAAATTAACAGAATAGTATAACCTTATATATCATTATCTTTCAGCAAGTGTGCTGTACAGTTCTGCCTAGTGACAGAGAGCAGGTCTGCCAGAGGGTCAAACTTAAAAAAGTTTGCAGTTACACTTGGGTTGAACCATTTTACTAGCAAAAGGAAGAGGCTGAGTAGGATAGAGGGTAATTCATTATTACCAAGCCAATCTGTCTTGTGAGATTTGCATATTAGGTGTCCTTATGTATTTATAAATCGTACACTTTCAGGCTACCATTTCTAATAGCAAAATAGGCATAGAAAATTGGCTCATTATGCTCAAAATACCAAGCAAAGATGTGTAATGGAATACTCACGGGTGGAAATGGGATATAGGTAGGAAAAAATAGTATGATTAAAGATGCTTTCAGGACATGATGCACCAGGAGATGAAAATGTAAATTCAAAGCAGTATCGGTTGTCTCCTGATTGCAGAGGCAGTGTCCCTTCCTGGGCACTGGAGATCTCCCCTGCTAGTAGGCTAGCAAAGGGATAAATTTATTTTCTGTGCTGAAAAATAACTATTTAAAAATAGTATTGCTTGACTTCCATTGTCCAAAGCACTCTGTTTCAACAACAGAACTTTGCAGTTCTACATGAGCAATATGGTTAAAGCATAAGCTAGAGTCCACTAGGTACTCTGGTCTGCTTGCCGTGATTGCTATAGCTGATAAAACCAGTGATGGCAGCAAAGCTGAAGGCCTGCTAAGGGGACATAACCTGTGGGGGAAAATGCCACTTTCCAGTATGATGAGTATGTAAATAGCACCTTTGGCTCCTCCCTCAAGCTGAATTTGCTAGGCTGGACATTAGCAAAGATGGTCCTTCAGTTGCTGCAAGCTGCACACGTGCAGAGTGAAAGTACTGCTGAAGTTACAAACATGAAATCATGAACACAAAGCCCCACAATGCTGTCATTTACTTTGCTGAGTTCAAACAGGCTTTTAAGAATGATCTTCAAGTTGCAGCATACACCATGCTGACTCTGTGGAGCCTTTTGAGGCTCATTTCCTTCAGGAAAACAGCAGTTTGCACTGGTACAACTGTTACTATCTGGGTGGTTTTATTTATTGTCTCTGCTCCGATTTGAGTTTAGGGCCAAGGAGAAGTACATAAAAATGAGAATTTCTATGTAATATATTATAAATACAACCAGATTGCAGGTTCCTATGTAGTTGCATCCTGTTGTTGTGGTTTTTTTTGTTGTTGTTGTTGTTTTGTTTTTTGCTAAAGTTGATTTATTATCTGAAATGTAACAAGCTTTTTGTGAACCAGCCTAATTGGGATAATTCTTACCATGGTGTGATGCCTTTATTAAAGCCGTAAAGAGAGGTCAGCAGGAGGCATGACTAATAAGTCATGCAATAAGTCAAACAAGCACTTCATAAAGCCATAAATTGGTAAGTCTTTAAAAGTGCAGGTTTTCAAACTCTGGCTAAGGACAATTTAATACTAGGTTAGTCTCCAGGGCAAAATTCCCTCTTTGCAAAAATCTCTCAGAAAACTGTCCTCACAATAGGTCTAAAATGCAACCTGAATAAGGCTCTGGCTTACCCAGTAGAGCAGAATTTACTTATTTAATTAGAGCTGCTTGCCCCGAAATTGCAAAATTGCAATTGCTAGTAATAAAGTTATAACTGGGACCTGCCAGAAGTTCAAAATGGGCAATTATGTAAAGCAACAGACACTGTAAATAACATATAAAGGCCTTGTTCCTTCTTTTTATTTGCATGTAAATAAAAACAGTAATCTTTCTTCACTATTGCACTCATTCTTATTTAAAACCTTTCCTATCTCCGTTAGTTCAAAGACCTCAAGTTTTACATGATCTTGTCTCTTCCACTGTAGTGATCACATTTTGTTGATGTCATGATTGCTGGTAGTTTCCTTAAAACTTCAGCCCCTTGAATCCAGTAGTATTTATAACTCTTTGGGGGAAAAAAGTGTGTGTTCTGCGAAGCTCTGGAATAAAAACATGAACAACTTTGAAAAAAACAGATGAAAAGAAAATCTTTTTGAAGAGAGAGAGAAGAAAAAGAAGTAATGGTTATCCAGCACTCTCATCTCTTACAATTTTTTTCTTTTTTTTTCTTTTTTGCAAGATGACTAGTTCTGTTTTCTGCTATTGACTATTTCTTTTTTTTTAATCTCTGTTTTCAAAGATATTAATACTAAATCTATTCCTTACTAGGTCTATTGGCTATCTCCACATCTACCTTTCCATGCATGAGATGCAAGCAAAACTTGGTATCTTCAAACAGCAAAATGCACAGCACATGAGAAATAACTTTGAGGCTTCAAACTGTGCAATGAACCAAGAAAGAGCCTCATCACTCTTTCCTCTTGCCTCTCAAATCTCTACAGTGTCAGGTCATATCTGTACCTTTTTTGACATAAGACAATAGGATTGCAAACTCCCCTGGCAAGAGTTTAGTTATGATGTTCGTTTCTTAGGTTCTTTGCCTTATTGGGAATTGTCCTTGATCATTGATATTATCTTTATTAATTAATTTTATTAATTGCTTAAGTAATGTTATGTCTTTTAGTTTTGATATTTAAAAGAGTTATGCCGGACCTCTGTGCCTTGAGGTTTATGCGGAAGCATAAACTTGTCCTACAGACAGATGAATTTGCCAGCCAGGAGCCTTTAGCGACTAAGTGGACACACAGAGGCGCTGTGGCCAACTGTCATCAGGAAGAGAAAAATTCCAGAAGAGCCTCCAATTTTCCAAGGCTCCCACCCCATCTAACAAATGGCTTTTGCAGCATGCCTTGAAGTACATCAGATTGGGGCTATGTTGGAGTGAGGACAAGAAATGTGTTCCAGAGTCTTTTTTTTATTTTTATTTTTACTGAGAATATGCAGCTGCTAGTGCCCTTTCCCTCTGTCAATGAGGGCTCCTGCCCAAATCCTTCTCCTGCTCACATCTATGGCAAACTTTGATTTTTATGGATTTCTTGGCACTATTTGCTTTGAGTATTGTGTTGAGCATTCACTGTTCAGAACCTGATATTTGGGCTGAATGAACTGGTTCCTTTTTTTCCTTTTCCACAATAAAGATGACTATGCTTTGGCTGTAACTATAAAGCCCACTTTTACTGGGAAGTGGAAAGTGTCTTGCTGATGATAGAGTTACAAATGAGCTCAAGAAATTTCAGTCTGGGATTTGTCTTTATTTTTATTTCCTTATTGTCTAGTAAAGTGAAGAAAGTCTGCAGGCATTCAAATAACCCCATGCTTTGTCTGAGTTGTCTTTGACTGACTCTAGATCTATGGTCATTTAATCACATGGACTACTGTGACTGGAGTGAGAGTCTGGATTATGCAGTTAACGGCAAATTTCCAAGTGTTAATCTCAGCATTAGACTGGAGTCACATTTATTCTTGCAGAGAAGATGGGATATTGTTGCATACCATTGTTGCATACCTATTGCCATGGTATCCTCTGCCTAGTTTTGATATTGTGGCTGCATCTGACCTTGTTTATGTACTTGAAAGTTGAAGTTACATTTCAGAAAAGGACTCTGCAAGTACTAGATCATTTTCATACCACCTCCATAACCATATGACTTCATTTTTCCTCCCTTTCAACATTTCAAAACATTTCAAATGTTTTCCTGTATTACTGGGTTTAAGTCAAGTGTCTGAGGTAAATGAAAGCCCTTGAAGCTACTTGTAGGCATCTAAATGAGCAACCTGTTTTTGAAATTCCTGATCATTTGGCATTTCTCTTTGATTTAGTGGGAATTTTTGGTTGAACAGCTATTTTATTTGTTTCTTTCTACTTCAAGAGGGTTTACTGTTTTCATTAAAGTCATTTTGATTAAAAAGTTTATTACATACATACAGCTAGCTAGATTTAAATCATAATGATATGACTTAACTTGCAGTTCATTTTTGTTTGTAAGTATAACAAAATAGATAAAGAGTAATGTAAGACTGTTGAGCAAACAGCCATCTAGTAATATGTTTATAATAGACTGTTTTGAATTTTCCACAGAGATAGGTCTGTCTTAAGTACCTAAATATGGACTTGGAAGCTTGAAGGCAGGTTTCTGCACAGTGTCAACTTTTCTTTGTAATCTTTGGAATACTGTTTCTATTTGCTGTGTTTATACCGCTTTTACTCCATATGGATTTTCTTAAAGACCACATCTGAGCAAAGAGGTACAGATTCTTCCATAAATGTTGGCCCTGTCTCCCCGTCTCGATATCTGGGCTGGAATCTTTCCCCATCATTCATTGTGAGGCTGGTTTGTTGAGACAGGTGGCAGAACTGCAGGATTCCCTCTAGTAATTACAAACACAGTCCATCTTTTCTAGTTCATATCCTGCTCATCCTCTTAGGGAATAGCTAGATTTGAATTAACAGGGGGTTGGGGAAGACGAATACTTGAAAAAGATGGGGAGAACACTCAAATATTCACTTTCTTCAGGTACAGTGGGCAATTCCTGCTCTGTTGTGGGCTTTCAGCTCTGCCGCCACTTTGCAGGTAGCATTTGTGCCCTTGGAGGGACACTGCAAGCTTCAAATCTCCCTGCAATAAATGCAGCTGGACCTCAGTAGTGTAAAACTCTCTGCAAAGTGAGATGCAAGGAATGAAGAGATGCAAGATAAGTATAGCATCTTTTATGATAGACTAAGAGGTAAAATATTCCTAAAGAATGGTATGCTTTAAGAGTTTCTACCCCAGTGTTACAATTCAAAATTTTTACCCTGGTTTTTCTTCAATTTTGGTTAGACTGGGGCCTGCACAGAGCCTCACTAGCCTCAGGATGAAGCAGTTTCAAGCAACTGCATGTAGCTGATTCTGGCTATAGTATACATGAAAGGTTGTAGATGCAGAAAAAAAAAATCCACATATTTGCAAAATGTCCCTTCGACAAGTGACAGAGATACAGTTGGTTTAGGCTGAAGATAATCTCTCCTCTCCTCCTCCCCCCCTCCTCCTCCTCCCCCCCTCCTCCTCCTCCCCCC
>JAUBOD010000016.1:71215-82141 GCA_032353885.1 Nothura maculosa
ACATACCATATCACATCTAGATGCCGTAAAAAGCATCACTGTGGTAAATGCATTCCTCTGGAGGTCTGTAGTGAGAGTATTGCCTCTCAGATGTCAACCCTGTATAGAACTGAGTAGCTGGGAGGCAAAGGTGGTGGGAACAGAGTAAAGCTGCAGTGCTGGGCTCAGGCTGGGAACAGAAGAAGTATCGTGCTACTTGTGGGGAGCAAGAGTAGGGAATATAACTTGTTCTAATATTTTTTTTTCCTTTCTCCTGAGGTCAATGACTGATCCTGTTCTCAGTTACCTGAGATTTGAACATACAGCCTCTTCAGACTGAATTCTAGTCTTACTGAATTCCTCTTTTATTGCTTGATCTTCACAGTAGGCAAAAAGAGACCCATGTTGTCCTAAAAGAGGAGCTCTTCACCTCTCATTGTATATGTTGAGTGAGCTACTTAACTATATATTACCTATATGACTAATATTTTCTTTTAGCTTTATAAATTCTAATGGATAGGATGAAAACCACCATAAATTTTAAATTGTTTTTGATTTTTTTCATGGTTTATTAACAGCAATGCTTCTGTATCAGATCTTACTTACCATAATTGTTAATAAGACATTTGCACAGAGAAGAAATTAGCTTTGTATAATAAACCCCAGAACAATACTTAAATTGTGTATATAGTCAACGGTAAAGACAGTAACAATCACTTTTTAAAGAGTCTGTTTCCTGATCTAAATATCTATTTTTGAAACACTTTCCATGCTCAGGCCACTTCTCCCTTACTTCTGCTTTTTGTCTTTCCATCAATGAGCTTCCCCAGCTCTGTTTCCCAGACCTCTGATATTGTGAAAAGTTTTCTCCTTCTCTAAAATTACCTGCATCAACCCCTTATTTTCCTTTTCCTCTCCTGAAAGATTTATACTAGACATCTTCTGCATATAGAAGTAAAAGGGAGGGATTATTTTCACTCCGTAATCTCAGTTCTGTCCTGGTAGGGCAAAATGAATAATTTTCAGCTAAAATACCTTTAATTTTAAGATTCTTATCCCATATAGTTAAGAGTAATAAGTCATGGCTATGTGAAATATGTCCATTTAAAACTTCTATCTGTCTTGATTATCAATTAATGCTTCTGGCCACCATGCAATGACAGTGCTGTAAAAAGAATCTGGGTATTCAGTCACATTGGTTATGTATTTTTCTGTATTTTTCTTTTTTTTTTCACTACTTCTGGTTGGTATGTTACTGAATGCAACACAAGTTAAGCCTGGCAACTTTCATTACATTCCTTTTCCAGGTGGATTCTGAATGTTTTTGGGAAACATTAATCCAGAATTTATGAACAAAGCCTACAGAATTTAATAGTGATAGAACCTGTAGAGTTTTATAAAGCTAAGAATAAAGATCAAGTCTTTTATGTTGGTATTTTTTTACACTCGCCTATGGAATTTGAGAGAAGGGATCAAATTTTCTATTGAATTCTACACATGGTATATAAAAATCTACAGAAAGCTATCACTTTATATTAAATTCTGAAGTTTTTATGGAAAGGAAAAGGAGGAATGAGCTATGACAAGGTTTACAACAAAAGAAAGTTATAATGTAATGATAATGAAAAATAGTCTTGAGAAATGTTTCTGTAGAAAGGCTTAACCATGTTTTTATGGTGAGTCAATACCAAAGTCACCCTCTCTTTCCCTCTTTCTTTTTTTTTTTTTTTTTTTTTTTTTTTTTTTTTGCCCCTGGAATGAGGCATCATTAATCATTGTTTTATTTGATAGTTACTTGATTAAGCTCAACTTTTACACATTTCTTTTCAATGCGGCTAATGGAAAATGTCTGGAAGGCAGCAGAAATTAACATTTTTTCATACATCTTATTCCTTATCACTTCTCTGAATATTCTACCTGTCTGTGCCACTGAATTGTATTTTTTTTATTTCCATCGACTGCGTATTCCTAAGGGCAAGGTCTGTTTATTAGAGTGGGGATATACAGTGTGTTACTCAAGTTTAGTGGCTTTTTAAACATAAAGTTGCAGTTACCAGTGACAGTAATAACATATTGTCAGTTTAAAATTCTTTCTTTCTTTTGATTTCTCTTTTATTTCTTTTTATAGATAGAACTGCAATCTTTAATTCTTTCCAACTTTTTCCAATGTGCTTTGCATAGCGTGCAAAGATACAGCACAGTGCTCATTAGCCACCTACAAAGAGATATAGACTTATATGTACATAGGCATCTCTCTATGTAATCTTTCTCTCAAGAACTGGAATTGTGCCACTTTTAATTGCTCTTTTATTTGCTATGTAAGTAGATGTGCTTTGTTTCTCTTTCTTCCTCGACTTTACAGTGCTCTGGTTAATTTGCAGTCTTTGTGTTTATAGGAGCTTTGAAATCCCATTAAGGGCAGCAACCATTTGTGGGAACAGGTGGGAAATGAACGACCGTGATGCAGAGGTCAATTATCTTTTGAAGGGGTGGCTAAGACAGTTGGCAGAAGGAAGGGAGGATAAGGCAGTGCTCTGCTGGAAATCTCACAGGAAGATCCCTCCCAAAGTATCAGCTCCCGTCTGTAGGGTGCCCTGCTCTTGGAGGCACCTCACTTTTCCACTGCGCACATACTGGCCTTCAACTCAGATGAGCTGAGAGGTAAAGTGAAGACTCGCTCAAAAATCTTCAGGAAAGTCTTTCAGCTTGAAAATCTTGACAGGACATGCCAAGTCCTGCCACATCTCCCTGCCACTTACAGATGCAGGTTTGTGGAGGAAAAACATATGGACAAGACAGCATCTCTTACGTGTCCATGCTGATATTGGAGAGTGATGTACCTTTCCTTGTGTGCATTATTGCCTTATTTGGAGCCTTTCTGTGGTAAAGCTTTACCTCATTCACAGAGATGTCTGATTAAAAGGAAGGCATTGGCCTGGTGAACTGATGGGAAAGGCTCTGAGGAGTGCTTTTCATCAGCACTTAAAATGTAGTTATTGAGAACAGATTTCTGTGTCTCCTTAGAAACTGTTCTCCAACGAAGAGTAATGTCTGCAGTGAGGTGACATTGAAACCCTGTCAGATTTGATTGTCCCTGTTTCTCAAATTCTGTTTCTGATTGCCCTATTGGGAGTGGGTTTGAGCTGCCTAGCTGCCTACCTCTGCCCAGTTGCAGATGTACCAGAATTTGACTCATTTGAACACAGAGTTTATAAGCTATATCTCCTTCTGGTGTTACTCTTTGAAAAATAGTACTTTACAAAACTCTATGAAAAGTTACAATGTGATAGCTGTTCAGGACGAAGATCTTGTGCCTGGCTCTTCAGTCCAATGTTGGTGCTACAGTGAAGGTAGAAGTCTCAGGAATGTCCCCCATGCACATTCTGTGATGTAGCCTCTCTGTGACACGATAGTCTTAGGGATCTACTGGGAAGATGCCTCCTTCAGGGAATGTTGTCTGTGGGAAAAAGCATATTAAAGAGTCTTTATGTGGATTTGATCATTGCTTGCTCAGAGTTAAGCCCATGGAGCTAAATGAGCTTCAAGGTTAAACCAATAAACCAATCCTTTTTTTTCTTTTGCCTAATTAAGAAAGCAGTGTGAATATAGACCACAATCACTGCATCCTTGTTTACCTAAATATTCTATCATCTGAGCTAGTCGCACTAAAGGGCTGCATTTTTCTCTCAAATTTCACTGCTCTTGACCCAGCCTAAGGCTTTGGCCGCTAAGACAAAAAAGGGTTCTGATTTCAATGCAGGATGATTAAAGTGAAATTGTGCTGTAAGGAGAAGAATAAAACAGAAATATTTGTTTGTGACTAGAGAGAATATTTGAAAGATAATTCCTTGTGCACTTCTTTTGCTGTGGGATTCTTTCCTTCCAAATTTAGTTTTCTGCAAACATTTCCAAAAGATGAGGAAAGAAAAAGTGGAAGAAATATATTTCCCAGAGCATAAGTAGTACTTTTAAATAACATGTAATGTGAAGGAATATTCTCAGCCAGTAATTCCTCCATAGCTATCCCCTTTTTTAATCTCCTTTTTTTAGTGTCTTACTTCTCAGCACAGGCAAATATTTAAATCCTTGCCATAGGCCTTAGACTATACACCAAAAGATACACAGGGAAAAATAACAGAAAGAGACTTATGTAACATACAGGAAAAGCAGATCTCCCATTTCCCTCCTGCTTGTTTGCATGACTGAACATTTTGTGGAATAGTATTTATTTGCTAGGAACTCCTGAACAGTGTTAGTATAGATGGTAATAGAACAGATGCACTTAAATGTATGGCAACATATGACCAATAAATGTGTGCAGGGACCTTAGGAGAATGTCAGCTTTTCAACTGACTGCTAATATAAAGAGGTATAGTTTATGCATTGCAGTTCCCTTAAGGTTAAATGTAATGGCCCACAGACATAAATTAGAAGCCTTAGCTAATAAAAAAAGACTGCTTAGCTAAGGCAATGTTTCAAATTGAGGGTTGAAAAATGTTTCTGGTTTCATTTATCATGAAAGGAATTTTAGGGGGGTGAAGGGGAGAGGTAGTTACTGATGGATAATGATATAGATATATGGAGGATAATATAAAAAACGTTTACTTTGTAATAGGAGAATAGACTAAATGAACAGCTTCATTCTTCTTATCTGCCTGCGCCCGCATAAAAGGAAGGTCAAGGTTTTATCACACTGAGGAGTACTGGTCTAGTTTTTCTTGCACTGAAATCAATGTTAGAAAAATACTGCTGAACACTGCACAGGGCATGTCTGTCAGAAAAATTAGAAGAGCATGGTGTTGTACAGTCAAGTTACAGTCTCCAACTGGATGTGTCGTGTCAGATGGAAGTTTGCTGCAGATATCCTTGTGCCTTCAAATTTCAATGTAATATTGATGATAATGCTGTCGGCCAGCCCTAGGAAGAACTCAACACTGGATACTCAGTTAAAGATCATTTGTTTTCATCTCCCAAGTCTGTCCTGTTCCTTCACACAGAACTGGGAGCAAATTTCAGTTTTCATATCTACTGATGTGAGTAATTGGACCCTTTCTGCCCAACACTCCTCCAAAAAAAATGTGGAGCTGAATTTTATATGTAATAGTTCTAGTATGAGTAATTTGTTGCTTGAATGCTTTTCCATGCTGTCATTACATAAAAGAAATATAAAAGCTGAACTGTAAGCTCATTTAAAAAAAAAATCCTCCCTAGATCTTCGTGTACAACACCTGGAAGTAGGGGAAAGAGCTCTGTGTTCAACAATTCCTTCATTTACAGCTCAAACAAACCAAGCAGTTATGCAACCTGGCAAGTATCATGTTTTAGCATGAATCTGGTGTTCTGAAAATGCTACCCAGACATGAGGCACTGCAAAGTAATTTCCATGTTACTCATGAGTCTCCTTTTATGGAGATTAGACAGTACAAGCTGTAATGTATTAGAAAAAAAATTACAGTAAAAACTTGTAAACATAAAGTAGCATTTGATAAATTGGTGACTTTGATGCAACCAAATTTTTTCTTCAAATTCTTTACACATACCCTCATGAACTTGAAGCCTTTTTATGCTTTTGAGTATATGAAGCAGGGATGCAAACATGGTGACTTATTAAAGATCCTGTGTGAATAGAGTGAAGAAGGGGAGATTTAATTTGAATTATAAAACTGGATAAAAAATATAACTTTGGGAAGGATACAGAACAAAACTAAATCCCTAATACATTAGCAAATGGAAAACATATGAAAAAAAAGTTTCTCAGCAAGATAACCTGAATGCCATTTTTATTGGCTGCACTTGTACACCTCCAAGGCAAAATCTGATTCTATCTTCATGCTTTAGTCAGGAAGAGATACTTTGCAGATATAACTGTAAGGAAATAAAAAGATATAGTTGATTTTGTTTTCTTTTAGGTTTAAGTTCTTTTAGAAATTTTAGATTCATCACACGATATTTTTTTTCTTCAGTGTGTTTAAAAAGTTTTTGAAGAGTTGTGTAAGCTAGATGCAGAGGAGTGTTAAGACAGCTACATGAATGTTGTTTTCTAGATAACGAATGTTATATGGTTTACCTCTAGCATCTTCCATCTCTCCTATCTCCCATTCTTCTGTGCATTTCCTCCATCCTCCATGGCTCAGCCACAAGCCAAAGGGTGTGGAAAGGCTTCTCTTTTGAGACATCTCAGATCTATTAAGGAAGTATTTTACTTCCTTTTTCCACAACTAGGCATGCTGATGTGGAAGGAGCATTTCGTACCCATTTAAAAAAACAAGACCAGGGAGGTGTGTGTGTGTGCGTGTGTGTGTGTGTCTCAGCTTTGTCCATTTTCTTCCTTTAATTTAAATATCTACTGAAATAGGAAATATTATAGATCCTTGTATGAATACTAAAAGGCTGCACGGACTTCTCTGATGTTTGCCATGTTTTTTTTTCAAAACCTTTTTACTGTGAGACCTTAGAGCTGCTTCTTGAGCAGTGACAAGGCTGGGAAAGATGTTGCACCCTTCAAGAACATATGAAAGAGTAAGAAAGCAAGTGTGTTTCTGTTAGAAAAGCTCACAAGTCATGAGCGATATGATCATTTATGTCTATGTTCTTAATTTTTATATGGTGAGAAGATGTAAAACTGAATAACAAGTGTGTACTTTGCAAAGTCAAAGGTTTGGAAGATGGATTTTTTTTTCTTAAATCACAAAATAAAGTAATCAGGTTTCCTTTAAACAATTAGTACATCTTAGCCATTCTGATTAGTGCAGCTAATGAATGATCCCAGTCTTTTGCAGTGCTAGAAGATAAATAAGACATCAGCTTGGCTTCAGACTTTCATATATTTTTCTGGCAGTACCAGCAAATACTTTTTCAATGTGTGTATTTGGAAAGATCACAAATAGTGAATGTCTATTTTCTTGTTCTCAAATCTTCTTCTATGAATGGATATGTATCTGTCTATGCATTCTTGCCCAACTGCAGTGCTTTTGATTAGTCTTGCTACTTATTAGTTACTACCATTTTATCTTTCAGAGGAGGATAATCTCCATCACAATTAACTGCTCCAGTGTCTTACCTTAAATGATCCCTTGCAGTGTTTTATCGTCTTTAATTGGCAAAATGTTTTAGATCTGCTTCAGAAGAAAGAGAAATTAAGGGAAATTAGTGCAAGGATTCTCAATCTGTCAGCACAAGGCCTGCTGGGCCCATCTTCTACTCTGTATTATGGGGCCCTGGGATGTGAAGAGAAGTGTTTGGAATATTTTCACTGCCTTTTTTTTCTTTTTCTTTTTTTCCAAGATCCTATTTGCTCAGTAATAGGAAGTTTAAGAAAACACACGTGTCATAGCATGTCCCACCAAAGGAAAACCTAAGCATGTTCGCCAAAGAAGGTTGTGGAGTCTCCTTCTCTGGAGGTCTTCAAAATCTGCCTGAATGGCACCCTGTGCCACATACTCTAAGTGTCCCTGCTTGAGCAGGAAGGTTGGACTAGATGATCTCTAGAGGTCCCTTCCAACCTTGAGCATTCTGTGAAAACAAAATTATTTTTCCTAGATTACCTGTAGTTTAGTTATTCTATTTGTAGTTTCTGTGGTGATAGCAAATAAGCTCTGGTCATCCTTGCTATAACCAAGGAATGACTGTTTCAACTTAACTAGGAATAATAGCTGCAACTTCACTAAGATACCAAGTAAAACAGTTCAGGAGCTGGGATTAAGGACTAGTCCCTAGTCCTACGGACTCAGCAGCACCTCAGCTTCCCTATGCATGCCCTTGGTGTTGAGTCCTGGAGAGGGCTCATTTTGGAGGGTAGAAGCCCATGTGTGCAAGCAACGCTACCCTGGAGTATATGTCTTGCATCTCCAGGTGATCCTAAATCAGGTTAGGGAGCTGTGCATGAAGTGCACCAGCTGTTTTGTCTGTGGTTCAAACCCACATGATGATAGCGTGCTGTTTTACACCTCTAAATCACCATGGCCGATATATCTCCTAGTGGCAGAGGGATAAACAAAAAGGCATCTTTAAATTACAGAAGATCTGACATGAGATACTATCAGATGGTGAGATGCCATTATCTTAATATTTGACTGGAGAGAGATCCTGGCTCTGTTCAAGTCAAACACAGACTTTATCATCAACTTCAGTAGAGCCGTGATTTAATCCTCATGAATCTTGCCGTGTCAAATTACTGGTGAATCTTAGCTGGGGTAGGAAGCCAGTACTAGGTGTAGACGCAATCAGAGTTTTGAAAACAGTTGTGAAACTGGGGCTATGACTAGTTGCGCATAGGTATTTTTAGCTCCTTTGAATACTCCATTTGAAGGGGAATTGTAGCTTTTATGCAGAGCAGGCACATGGTCATTGCTTTTTGAAGGAATCATACTACTAAATTGCGCAGAGAAGGAAGTATATTATTTCCTAAAATATCATGAGTGGAATAATTATGTTAATATGTGGAGAAAAGCTTACCTGAATATAGTAAAAGTGTTTAGCTTGTTTGTTTATTTGCTTTGTTTGAAAAAGAAATTTGAACAAGAGGGAGAAAAAGTTTTTTTCTTTTAGTATGTGCATAGAGTATATAGAGTAAAAATAGTGAAGACACAAGTTATTAACTTTTTATTGAAAGTAATTATGAGAAATATTGATAATTGTGTAGTATTTGTTTATAAAAGTTCAAAAAATAGAAAAAGGTCAAGATATTTGTCACAAGAAAACTGTTTGGCAAAGCTGATGCGGTTGGGTATCTAATGGGAACAGTTCAAGTCCCGAGAGAAGGATTCTTCAAAGACTTGTGGTAAAAGTGCTGGGAATAATATAAAGCGAATTTATACTCTGTTGTTTGTATGTTGGGTATTCCTAAAGAAGGTACTTATTTACTTTCTGCTTTAGATCATCTTCTGTGAAACATATATTGAATAATGATTTTTCTTTCCTACCTGCTTTTCTCTATCCTGCCTAAATATTTTCCAATATGTGCCTCTAATGAATTTCCTGTACTTGAAGAATGCTATTCCTTTCACTCCCTCAAATTTAAAGTGTAGTTTGGAGAGAAGCTATGGCATATTCAGTCTGCAGGCATAGTCACAACCATTAACAAAGACTAAAGACTTTAAAAGGGTTATCTTATTTATTTTTGCTTAACAAATACATTATACTTAAATAAGCATATTTGGTTGTATCCCATTGTATTGTAGCCATTACTCCTGTTGGTTAATTAAGTTGGCAAATTTCTAGACTCTTAACGAGTGCTTTTGCTGAGTGTTCATAGTGTGCCTCTTCCCCTACTTCTGTGCTGTGTCAAGATAGCATATTATGTACAGGCTAGAGGAGAAGCAAAGGGCAAAGAGAGTCCTTTTGGTGCTCTTGGGCAACATTTCCAGCAAGATTTAGGGAAACCATTATTCCCACCTGCTTCCAGAGAGGTCTCGGGTGCCTTTCTGAGCTTGCTTTCAGTATCAGAAACATGTATTTCTTACCCAGGTCACTCCTGTCCTATGGTGGACATTAAAATAATTTTACACTTCTAGAAAGGCAATATTTAGCAAGCTGGTGGGTCATTTCACATATTCATCTAGTCGTGAGCTTGGGCAGGCCCTTGAAGTCAGTTTGTTTTAAACAAGAGCCTTGACCATGCCTACACTTCCAAAGTGGGTAATAGATCTTCCAGAGAACTAGGTTTCCAGAAACTTAACCAGTATCTATAACTGCAACACAAGGGAAGGCACTTGCTATACAGCTGCAGCTCCCACCCATGGACTGTCTACCCTGAGATCCAGACTGATATGGGAGCCCCCATCAATAAGAGAAGTATGGGACCATTCATGATTACCCTGCTTGTTCTGGACACTGCTGGTGATACTGTTCAGTGACAACTTGCAAGGACCGTGTCTTGGGAGTCATCTCCCCTAGGAGACTGCCAAGTCCTGTTGAGCTTTGCAGTGCACCAGAGGGGATGCATGTCTTGCGGGCCTGATGCTCCGAGTTTTCTGGTTAAGTCATTAGAGCCCTTCAGAATAGATAATAGATAATGTTTGCTGATGACAAGTGCTTAATGGTCCAGGCCTATGCCATATCTATCTCACCTAATGTATAGTATTGAGATTTTGCATTAAAAGCATCAGATATGTCAAGTTTTTTAGTTTATTTATACTTGAGTTGACCGGTAATTAAATCACTGTGGTGGCTGACAGTGTTCTGACTTTTCAAATTACTTTCAGGTATTTCTTTTTCTGTTCTCTTCTAATACTTACAAGTATGTTTTAGGTAGAATACTCTAAGACTAGTTTGGGGTTTTGTTTTATTTTTTAAAGGTGGGGAGATTGTTTGTAAAGACAGAAAAGGTAAGGCAG
This sequence comes from Nothura maculosa, assembly GCA_032353885.1. Classification (NCBI taxonomy): domain Eukaryota; kingdom Metazoa; phylum Chordata; class Aves; order Tinamiformes; family Tinamidae; genus Nothura; species Nothura maculosa. The sequence goes on from JAUBOD010000016.1 coordinate 81,529, forward strand.
ATGCTTTTGAAAAGCAAGTAGGGAGGATAAATTTGGGGAACTTAGAAACAAAAGAAAAAAGCTCAATGACTGTCTCTTTCCAGTATGCATTAATCCCAAAGAAGAGATTTAACATTGAAATTTCACTTGAATAAAATCCTAGATTCAATCAGGATTGTGCCTTTCAATGATTCAATAAAATTTCAGCTTTTTATTTGATAAAATGTTTAAATCACAAAGAGTTCTAGTCACATACTCTTTAGAATAGATGAATATTTTTCCTAAGTGTCCATAGAGGTTATTGATATTCAAATTCCAACAGAGTAGAACTTTCACTATTTTAAAAAAGCATGGAAAATACTCATATGTGCAACTTGTGTAATAGCATATGCAGTTTCAGTGTGCATAGAGCTGCTCCCAGAAGAGATCTGCCAAATTTCAAATGGTTCTTTAAATGACGTTCAAAACGGAATGAGGAATTGTGCTTTGCTTTGCTTTGTGAAACTTTTTCTTATTGTTGCTGTGTACATTTTTGACGCGGAGGATTCGGACAAAGTACATACGACCAATGTGATCAGTGGTTTGCCAAAGTTTAATAGAGAAAGAGCATCCTTATATATTATTAGACGGCAGA
>JAUBOD010000016.1:82241-102487 GCA_032353885.1 Nothura maculosa
AAAATCCAGTCTTGTCCTGTTCTAACAGTAACTTGTCTGCTGCTTGCCACAGAACAATGACCAAAAGTAACCTCATACCCTTTTACCTACTAACAACTAAAATCCAAACACATTTTGTCTTTCTTAATTATGAAATACTCAGGAAAAAAAAACCAAGGATGTAATCTCAGTGTAGCTTAATCTCAGTGTAGCTTAGGCTGTTGATATGAACATTCAGCCTTCTCTTTAGTCTGCAAGTCTGACGTTTTCCAGTGGATTTTATTAACGGCCCTAGCATTGGTCAAAAGATTTAAAAGATTTATTCTTCTAGTTTATTCAACTTGAAGTGATTTGATCTCTAGCAATGGCACCTTGTATGGCATACAATTCTCTCTCCTCTATGACTATTTATGACAGTGAGTAATAAGAATTGTATTTCATGGCCTGAATTATCCATTTGATCATCCAGGATTATCTTATTGAATGACCTATCAGAAATTTGTATGCACAGCAGAACAAAAAAATCAGAATAATTACTCAAGGATGCCAAATGCTGAGAACAAGCTTTTCTACTGCCAGAAGAAGCTGGAAAACTTTTGGACAAAGCTAATGTTTATAATCGCATTTAAAGCAAGTTTACTGAAAGAGACCGAAGCAAGACGTGCATATATATAGCATGGTGTGGGCTTTCCATAGAGCTTCCTTGAGTGTGCATTGAGTCTGTTGAATGACCAAAATGAATTTGAGAGATAATCAAGCATCTTAAGAGCTTTTCATCTCTATTTCTCTTTAGTATCCTGCCTTTGGTGTTTTTAAAACTTTTCCTCTCTTTCTTAATTGTACTGCTTATGTGTTTGATAATTGCTGAGGAGATCAGCTTAGAATATCGGCTGGAGAAACTTGATGCTATTGGAGGAATTTTTCCAAACCACTTCTTCACTTTTGCCCAAAGGAAATATGGTCTTTTTGCTGTGGATCCAGTACTATCGCCTTTATCTGAAAAGTGGAAAGTGAACTGTGCAGAAGTGATATATAGAAAGACATTTTGAGAATAGAAGAGGCTTTAAGACAAGCTAAACTGCTGTAATGCAAGCATTACAGCAGTTTGCCTGAAGAAGAATGGGAGGAAGTGGGGCTTTTTTTGGTTTGATAAGATTCTTCATTTTATATCACAAGGTGTTATAATAATTAAATAATTAATGTATTATAATTGAGAGAGGAATCTCATGAGGTTCAACAAGGACAAGTGCAGGGTCCTACACCTGGGGAAGAATCACCCCAGGCAGCAGTATAGATTAGGGATGGACCTGCTGGAAAGCAGTTCCGCAAAGAGGGATCTGGGAGTCCTGATTGACAAGTTAACCATGAGTCACCAGTGTGCTCTCAAGGCCAAGAAGGCCAATGGGATTCTGGCCTGCATCAGGAGGAGTGTTGACAGCAGGTTGAGGGAGTTGATCCTGCCCTTCTACTGAGGTCTGGTGAGACCACATCTGAAGTACTGTGTGCAGTTCTGGGCTCCCCAGGACAAGAGGGATGTGCACCTTCTAGAGAGGGTCCAGTGGAAAGCAACAAAGATGATTAAGGGACTGGAGCGTCTCTTGTATGAGGAAAGACTGAGTGAGTTGGGCCTGTTTAGCCTGGAGAAGAGAGGGTTGAGAAGGGATCTGATTAGTATCTATAAGCACATGAAGGGTGAATGTAGAGAGGAAGGGGGCAAACTCTTCTCAGTGGTGGTCAATGATAAGACAAGGGGCAATGGGTATAAGTTGAAACACGAGAAGTTCCATCTGCATGTGAGGAAGAGCTTCTTTGCTCTTGTGAGAGTGACAGAGCCCTGGAGCAGGTTGCCCATGGTGGTTGTGCGGTCTCCTACTCTGGAGGTCTTCCAGACCCACCTGGATGTGACCTTGTGCCACATGCTCTAGATGTCCCTGCTTGAGTAGGGGGAGTGGGACTAGATGATCTCTGGAGGTCCCTTCCAACTGTAGTGCTCCTAGCTTCAAATAGGTGGTGAAGAGGTTGTAGAGTCCCAGGTTTTATATCTTTGCTACTGTTGTTATGGCCAGTAGTAGCCACCATAACCACCCAAAGATTTTTTTCTGAGTCGCTGGGCACATAGTTTCCAGAGGATGTCTAAGCAATATCAGTGACAAAAAGAAGACTGATTGTAGCTAGCATTTTGAGAAGAAAATAAGATCAACTGAAACCCTTAAAGAAAACTGTTGTATTTATAAAATTCAGTGCTTTGAGCTTTTTTTTTATTTGTTAGACTGAGTAGTCAGAGGTATTCCATATTGGCATAATTCTGCTGCTGTGGTAAGTGGTAGTAAATCTTCTATGAGTTTCATCTGGATTAAAGGTAGGTCAGTGCTAAATGTCTGTGGAAATCATGTCCTGAAGTCATTGTTAACAAAAAACAGATGAAAGCAGGGAAGATTGAATACATTTTTGTTAGGAGAAGTTTATTAGCTTTGTTACTCCATTAACTAGAGAAGGTTAAAAACAAACAAACAAAAAAGCACTGGTCTAAAGCAGAAGAAATATCCATGAATCATGACTTCTCAATTGGTTTTGTGGTGTGAGGTTCCAACTGCAAAAGCTCGGTGCAGAATTTTGCACAAGCCTGGCTGGACTTGATCTTCAATCGACTTATAAAATCCAAGCAAATATATACTAGATATGGTGCCCAGTCTAAGAGAGCAGTGGGAAGAGCAATGCCTGTGAGTAAATGTAGCACTGTAAACTAATGTTAAATAAAGCACTGTTAACTAACATGAAGTAAAACAGTTATTAAGCAGAAATGCTTCACTTCATGTCCTGTCTAAAGCAAAATAGTGCAAGCTACTTAGCATGGGAAAAAAATGACAAACCTAAGACTTTGCAAATATGTGAATTTTCTACTAGGAAATTAGGTGGTAGAAAACTTCTGACCTACCTTCACTCTCCTCATTATTCCTACCCGTATGAACAAACTGTTCTGGATTCATTAGGATACTGAGAACTCACAGGGAAGTTCTGTAACACCTCAGACAGAGTCTCTGAAGTGATTTGAGTCTCAGTCTTGTGGTCTGAAGGACCTGCAAAAATTTCTGTTTATATCAGGCCTGTCGTGCAGCAGGAACCATGACAAAGCCAGTCTGGACTCCCTTGCATTCCCCGTAGCTCTAGTTCCCTAGTGGTGACTCCAGTGACTCCAGGGATCTTTAAAAGTGAGGATACATGGCCACATTTTCTTCTAGTGTGTGACAGATGGAACCATGCCTGAGCTTGCCATATTTTCCTATAGGCTATTGTTTATTAAGTAAACATTGGAAACAGGATGCGGGACCTTTGTGGAGTTCATCTGATGCCACACAGCTCGGCTAAATTTTCAACTTCCATGTGACATGGTTTTACAAGTTTTTGAAAAGCTACACAGTTTACAGGAAAAATAAAAATAAGTTAAATATCATAAAATATCTAATTGGAAACAGAAGTTATTTGTCATAAGGATTCCAGAAAGTGAAGCAGGAAATGAGGAGTTCATCAGATTTCTGTTTTATCACTGACAGAAATAATGACCTGGGAAAATAGGACAAGATTTGGAGTGCGGTTCCCTTTTCAGGGAAGTCAGCAGTGGTTTTAGCCTGAATTTCTTCGGATAAGATTCCTAGACCTTTTTTTTTTTTTTTTTTTTTTCCTTTATAGAAGCTTAAACTTGCTTTTAATCATTTAAAGTATCCCTTTCTTAATTAACTTTAATGTTCCTTCTATTTATTTGTACTGAAGAAACTACATCTATTCTTTGAAGTGCTTAAGTGCTGTCTGAATGGGTGGTCTTATTTTCCTTAAGACAGAAGTGTTGAGAAAACCTGTCAAGTCTTGACATTAATTAGTCATTTACAGTTTCCTATTAAATGTATGATTGTCAGCTTATATGACTAATTAATACTTTAGGTTATAAAGGGGATTCTGTTTGTATAAGACTTTTATTATCCTCCCTAAAATTATTTCTTTTTTGTAAACAACTGAAAGACTTAGCTGTATTTTACACCAATATATCTAATCTTTCTTTTCTTTCCTCCATTTATTTAAGTCAATCAAATGAGATAATCCTAGGCAAAAAAGTAAATTATTGTAAAACCTTGTGCCATACTCTTCAGTGAGGCAGGGAGATGCTCATTTTCAGAAGAAAGGTCTTTAGTTAGTAACTAATTGGACAAATTCAGTGAAGAAGCCATTTAATATATAGTGGTCAAAACATCAATCATGAATATTTAAGGTGAGATTCTGCCATTGTCGAAGGCAACTTAGAATTATTGGGTTACCAAAATCAATGGAAATGAAAATGTATCACACATGCACAGAATCAGAATTATACATGAATTCCCTATTGCAACTAGAAAAACTGGGCATATTTTACTGTTATATGTTCATGTTCATATTATTATGTTCTCAATATGAATATATTGTTCTCAAAAAAGTTAGAATTCCAGTGATGATTGTGCTGTGTAACACATTTATGCATGGAGAAGAAAAGCAGTCCTTTCCATAATGGTCAATACAGATGTAATCTCACTGAAATAATTCGTATTTAGAAAGTAGGCATGTAATTGAGACATGTAATTGCAAAATGATGGCTGAACCAAACATAGTATTGAATTTCAGCAGACTTGGGGTAACTCACTTTGCAAGTTCTTCGATCAGGGACAAATGCAAAGCAAATACATTAGCTTAAATCTCAGTGTCTAGAGGACTAAAAGCTTGGGCACAGGTGCAGGCTTCTCTCAGTAGTAAATCATTAAGCTCTAGTAATAAAATAGTATAACTAAGCCCATAGGCTAGTTGGATGGAGGTAAAAAACTGAAAGTTTCTATTTTTATGTTTAACTCTGTATGGCAAAATAGATATCTTAATGTGGAAACTTATTTCTTTAATGAAATTATAATACTAATAAAGATAAGCCATTTACTGAAAGCAAGAAATAGGAGCTGATTCATAAAAGTAATGAAGGTAACAAAAATGACTCCTGCTCATGGACCATACACATGGTACATGTGTAACAAGTGACTACCGAGAGCTATTGAAATACAGGGAAGCAAGAGAAAACGGGCATATCTATGTTTTCATTTTGGTATACCCTTTTATCCTGTACTGAATCTGGTTGCTTGATCATTCCTCTGCTATAAATGTTGGTTTCCACCCATGCTAACCTCTGGGATGAACCAAATAATTCTTCTGGTGGGAAATCTAGCACAGATTATAGACCAATTCATGCCAGAGGCCTGTATCCTGCCCATGGTGCTCAAGCCCTGAAAGACATCCGAAAGGCATTTTGACACCAGTTGTGGCTTAGCCTTTGCCTCACGTCCTCATTCTCGGTCCTGAGTTGCTCTTCTCACAACTGTGTGACAGGGTGCCTGGTAAAATCAAGGACCTTAGTGATTGAGTTTTAAATAAATCAGTCTTCACATGGTCATTTTTAATAGGTCTGACTTGTCATGTGAGCCCTGCCAAATGTGTGAGGTGACAGAAAGGGGAGCAAGTAGTTGTGTGTCTTATCATCCAATGTGACCAGGAAAAGAGCTGCTCTTCAAGTAATAGCTTTGTTACGCAGGTTAGGAGGAGGCTTTAGCATTAAAGGCCCTCATGAAAAGCAACTTGTTTTAACTCTTTTCATGAAACTTTCTATCTTTTATTTCCATGATGGTAATATTTGTCCATGAAAGGATTTTGGTGCTATTAGCATGTAGTGAGTGCTGTCAGCATCTTGCAGAATCCTACTGTTTTGAGGAAATCTCAGTGTCTTTAGGGGGATCTGAGCACAAACTTCTTGCAGCTGCACATGCAATTTGGAAATGTAAATATTCTGAGTATAGTACAACTAATCCTAGCCTGTCCCTGAGAAAGTTTCTTCCTACAGAAAAATGGATGAAAGATCTTGGTTATAGCTTTGAGCAAAGATTGCTGAAAATTCCCTAGCAGATCACATAGGAGAGCAGATCAAATGTTTTTCTCTTTACATCTCCTATCTCAAGAGATTGTATGTATTTTGCCAACAAAAAAGAACTGTATTTGTTGACAAGTAATTTAAGGAACTGGTAGGATAAACACAATGGTGTTTCCTCAGGGAGTCTAACTATATATTTTCCACAAAACTACTTATTGGGAAAGCATAGCAGCAGGAAAAGTAGCAGTCTATTTTACTATAAACAGCTTCTCTACTTGAAATTGAAGCAACCAGAGCTACTTTACAAAATCTGCACTGTTTTTAGTAATGCCTATCATCCCATCTTGTTTTCAAAAGGAAAACCATATTATAGGCAGAAAGGGTCCACATTATTTTCAAATGTTTTGTTTGTGCTTAGTATTTTCCTCATCAAAGAAGACTCAGTAGGAATCTCTTTTTAAATGCAGGATTCCCAAACAAAGTAAAAAATAGCCACTGTCAAGCTGCACAAAAGTATGTATATTTTTTATGACAGGGTTCGGTTTGCCATGCTAAATTTTGCTATTTTCTCTTATTTTAATTATTCTTTGAGAAATATTTTGCAGCAAGTTGGATTGTATTCATTAAAGTAAAAAAACTCCAAAAAAAACAAATCTTCATATACAAATATAAATGAAAAGAGAAATAAAGAGAAAAGAAGATGTTTATATATGCTTGTGGGGGAAAAATAGTTTTCTCTGCAGTCATTTTGATTGAGCTTTAATCTACCAACTAAATCCATTTTAAATTATCATTCTAAAATGATTTGATGCCATTATCATATTTTTTTTAGTTCATTCTTTATCCTCTGCCTTCTCTCTTCAGTTGATTTTTACTGTAAGCCTTTGAGAGCTAGCTGCTTTGCAGGGTTTGTACAGTGCTCAGCATAATGCGACTGCAGACTGACAGGCTGCTTAGATGTTTTAATACATAGGATTATTAATAGCTGGTTGTAGGAAAAAATGACTTCTGGCCAAATGTGCAGCACTTGGATTTGTTCTGTTCAGGTATGTATGTCAATTGCATTACCTGTAAGTAAACACTAACAGAAGGATAAATTCCACCTTCATGTTCTTTAATAAGGCTAATAGGGAATTTGTGTATAATTCTGATTCTGTACATATGTGATACATTTTCATTTTCATTGGTTTTGGTAATCCACTAATTCTAAGTTGCCATTGAGAACGGCAGAATCTCACCTTAAATATTCATGATTGATATTTTGACCACTATATATTAAATATCTTCCAACTCAAGACCTTTCAAGCAACAATGAATTTTCCCAGGACAGAAAAAAATACCTCATTGGGTGATTCTTATATGCAGTGTTTCTGTTATGGAACATGCTCTTTAGTTGCTTCTTTGAGAGCTGACCTCGCAGAGGTTTTGTATAGATGAACACAAGTTTGCCATTTATTATTAAAGCTTCCTATGGTTAAGACTCAAGCCTTTGGGATGGCTGGGCTTTTGTGTACTGAAAAGGAAATAGTGGCAGCTTTAATTTTGGCTGAAGAATACAAGAAAACAACATTTATTCTTTCATCGGGCTCCAAGGTATTCTTGAAAAAGTATTTCATTCTTTTGTGAATGGTTATAGTCTAGAATATTTTCCCCTCTCTAAAATCATTACCATGTTTCACCATATGAATCTTTTATAACTTGTTTTTGCTCATCCTGGTCCTGGGAGTGAGAAGGGTACTCTCTGGGAGTACTGAATGTGTGTGGTCTGGTGCATGTAGTGGTACATCTTAGGTCTTTGTTAAGAACAAAAGCTCTGTGAAGAAATTTTGTTGATGACAGTATTGCAACACAGGTTTGGCATGGCCATGCATCTGCACAATGAGACTCCCCCTAAGCCTTCTGGAAACAATCTTCCAACAGAAGACCAGATGACACAGTTGTTTTTATAAATATTCTCATGTATTTTGTAGATCTATCTTAAATGTTGGTCAATGGGTCCTTTAAGTCTCTGTCATCTGCCTTTTATCTTTTGCACAGGAAAGAATTTCATTACAAATGAAGATATATTAGCCGAGTTGTATGTATATTATGTATGTGTAGTGCAGTAGAGATAACAGTAAAAGTTGCTGCCTAGGTTGCAAGAAAACCTTTAATATGGCACAGGTATAATGCTAGACTTCTGCAAGCGATCAGATATCTCTCTTCATTCCCTCCTTCTCCAGCACAGTCTGCAATTATCACTTCTCTGTATATAAGAAAAAAAAGATGTATGGGAAGGAAGGATAGAAAATATCACACAGGCGATATTTTCACCCTTTAGGTTATTTTCTTCCCGCACTTTGCTTGTGCTGATCTTCCTCTATCTAGGGTGCTACATCATTGTGTGCATAGTAATCCCCCAGATGACTAATGCGTAATTCAATCCTACTACACTTGCCTACCTTCATTATGAGAGTGCCAGCAATCTCTTGCTTTTTATTCCAAAATTGTCTAGGTAGAAAATTCAGTATTTGAATAGCTAGTCAGGGCAGCTTATAGCATGAATTCTGAAATGAAAAATCATAAGTAAATTGTTACATTCTCAAGTATTTCCGGGTGTTGGGATGCAACAATAAGAGTGTATTTTGTGTATAAGACATTCAATTCCTGCTTTTTTTTTTGTTTTAGTGGGCTTTTCTTTATGAGCAAACACTCAGCCAAACCAAACCACAAACAATTTGTATAGTGAATTACATCACATCTGTTTATGATGGCTTAATTAATATTCATAATCTAACTGCATATTTTTCATGCTTATGTTTAATGGGGACCAAAACCATCCTTTGGTTTCCAGACCTGAATGGGTGAAATAAGAGTACTGAACTGACCCTGTTTTCACATATACCTGGGTAATTCAGTGTGGAGGGAATATTTTGCATATCCCATCCTACTACTACTCCCAGAAGGAGTGTTTTGTACAACCTGTAATAGGAAAAAGTGTGCCTGAGAAGAAACTGCTCTTCACAGGTCAGTCTCTGGCTCCAGACAGAAATAGGTGAATTCCATTTCAGGCAGACATTGGTCTCATGTGTTTCTGATGACTTCCAGTGGCTTCCCTTCCCCTCACAATCTAATCTAGCAGTGCATATCTTTAGAAGAAGAAAAAAATATCCTAGTGACTGACTACAATTTATACTTACGCTGTTTAAACCTGTTTTACGCTGTTTTAATTTCATGTTGTCCATAAGAGACATGAGAAATGGATTACCCATCCCTGCTTTTTAGCACTGTGTGTTTTGAAAATGCATATGTATCCTTCTCCTCCCTCGATGCTATAAACTGGAAACTCTTTAGAAAATAACAGAACTTAAATTTCTGGGAAATCCTAAAGATATATAACTGTGTGAATAAGATTTCAGTTCATGTTGCTGACCACAATGCTGGAAAGCATCTTATGTTTGAGAACAATTCAAAATGATGTGCACTAATTGCTACCTGCCCTAATGAAAACAATATTGAGATCTTAAAGAATAAGAAATCTGTATCCAGAAATAAAGAAATCTTTTGAATCTTCTTCTCCTCATCCTCTCCCCAGCTCAGTTGGGCTACACAGGTATATAAATTGTTTTTAGATCTATAAAGCTGGAAATTGAAGGATTTGCAAGAATTAATTCTTACTTTTGTACAGTACTTTTCGTTTGAAAATTTCACAATATTCAGGAAGCTTAACTGTGTTTACCCTGTGAAAGATATTTCAGTATTCTGTCATTTTCCCAAGAAGGGCCTGAGCCTAGACAGTTCAAGCTCAAATTAGAGGTGACTCTAGTTAGATATCTTAACAATTGACCCAATTTTAAGAAATTCTAGGTCCTCCTTAGGGTTTTTTTAAACAAAGTTAATATGTCTTAGCACCCCTGAAACTGCAGACTACTTCTTAGTTTCCTTGTGTATATTTAGAAAGCTTGGAGTGACTTTTCCTAACATGAAAACCAGTTTTTGATAATGCTGAGATATATGTGAACTCAACCTTCAGGGTATTTGCTTTTCTAATCACATTTATAACACATTTAATCTCATTATTCCTTGCTATCAGATGTTAGATTTGAGTTGTACAAGTTTTACAAGTATCTGTTCATGACCACTATTAAAAATGAATAGGCCAATAATTGAAAAATAAGCAGTTAATATTAATATGTTTTTGTAATCTTTCATAATTAAGCTTTTTAATTATTTTAATTTTTTTGCTACTATTCTAAACACATTTTCAGAACACAATGTAAAAATAGATGCAGTAAGGTTATTTCCTGTAGATTTATTTACTTCAGAAATTTCTTTGATTCTTTTTACTATATTTAAAAACAGAAATATAAAATGGTAGACAAAAAAACATAGTCTGTATTAGCCATTGGAATGAATATAAGTCTTACCACTCCAATCCATCTTTGATGGCAACTGAACAAAGCATTACAAACTCATTTCCATATGGTGCTTACCATTTGCGCTCGACCAGATATCTAAGCACTCTGAGAATGTGATCAGCATTGCAAACTTCAGTGAACATTTGGGGGAACAAGGAATGCAGGATGTGAACCCCTAATGCGAAGCTGAAATTAGATGCATTAAATAATGGACTTTTATGGGTAGGTTTGTGTATGAGCATTTGAAGCTAACTCTCTCTTCTCCAATCTCAGTGTCTTTGCTATAAGTTTCAGTTTCCCAACAGAATTAGTCACTATAGTTTATACTCAATAGACGAAAAGAAACCCTTGAATTCTTTACAGGAATAAGTGATTTCCTTATTTTAGCTCTAGTTTTAGCCTAGCTACAAAAACATATTTTAGAAGAGTAATTATTTCTCCAATAATCAAGATTTTAATCAGTCCTTTTACCTTTAAGATCAAAATCTAAGAGAAAATGTAAAATTTTCCATACAAAGTTAACATGTAAAATTTGGATAAAACTCTGTTTTATAAGGTCATGCAGTTATGTTTTAAATTAAACACTTAATAAATACAGATCAATTTCTCTGGAATTTTGGCTTGGGAATTGCAGTTCTATCCTCGGACTTTTTCTTTACCAGCATGTTGAATTCTTATTTTCAAGCAAATTTCCATGTTCATTGACATTACTATTTAAGACTAATAAGTCAAAGAAAAGTCAATGGACTCTTTTAAGGGTAAGAAGTCTTATCCCAAGAGATTTATGTAAGTAATGTGATTTTTATTTTGAACATGGTAGTTTTGAACAAGGTAGAACTTTCTTCTTCCTTTGGTCTAAACAAGCAAATGTCTTTGGAAGTAACTTTGGAAAGGGTGTTATTGGTGTAGTGGGGACAAGTCTTGCAAGGAAGGTTGTCTTGCATAAAGTGTTTTGGGGTTGGTGCATGAACAGCTTCTACAACCTGTTCTGTGTTCTGCTGTTGCAGAACAGCTCTTCACACTTTCCACAACACCCCACCCCTGCCTGCCTCAAAGCAGCCTATGGGGCCCTAGCAGGTTTGTCAGAGCAATAGAGGCCAGGCAGAGACAAAGTGCAATTCACCGGCCTGCTCCCACAATGCTGAAAACCCCAGAAGTTTCATGCAGGGGGAGGCTGAACAGTTCAAACACACTATTACTGGGCAAATGAAAACATTACAGCAGCTGAGGACTATTTCCTGGTATTTCACTGCTGTTTTTTAGAAGTGAGGGCTGGCCAGGGGGACAGGACAAGGAGAAGAAAATCTGGAAAATATTAAAGTGGCCTCAGAGGGCATATTACAAAAAATCTGGAATTTTGCAGAGATTTACTGTCTGTAGCATGGCTATGTGTTTTTGTTGGAAATCTAGTTATGTAACATATTTGAGTCTTTAAAACTTTTGTTTCTTTTTCAGAGTTTTAGGGTACCATCAGAGCTTTTAGCTGATACAAAGTAAGCTTTCAGTGTTTTCTCTTACTCCTGCTTAATGGCTAAGCCAATTTAAGAGCAAACGTAATGCTTAAACAATCCTCATTCAGATCTGGATTTATGCAGAGGTTTGCCTTTCTGTTTTTGATGCATGACTCTCACTGTAAAGTGGCTTTTGACAGGAGATGATATTATTAGTTTATATGCTTTCAGGGTGAGGCAGTCTCTGGGATAGGAAAACTATTGAGTGCAAAGCAGTAATAAGGACATAACTAGATGGGGAACAGTTTAAATGATTCAGCAGATTCCCTTTTTTTTTTTCTTTCTAATCTTTCCAGGCACATATATCATGATCTTAAAACATATCTTTTCATTTTATTTCCCAGACATAATGAGGTGGTTAAGTATCCCATATCTCGAACTCCCGCATTTTTGGCTTTGGGTAAAAGACCAGGGTACCCCCAAAATGAGATAGGAGGCTGGATAAAGATTTGATCCTACAACTTAATAAAAGAAGAGGAGAACAGAAGAGTAGGAGAGAAGACAGCTTTTCAGAAGCCCTTTAAAAGCTGATCCTTTGGGGGAAATCTATTTTTTTTTATTATGGTTAAATTTTCTTTTGAAGATATCAAAAAGAAAATTTAATGGAAGTGGTGGAAAGATTAAAAAAGAATGGGCAAGAATGTTTCCTTTTAACATGTGACATTTGTCTAGTTCCTTATATTAAACCAATTCACAAGAATTAGTTTATTTGCATTTACTAGTTGAAGTTTGTAAACGAGAGTGGTCACATGTCTTGGAAAAGCAGGACATGCAGTTCTTTGATTCTAAGGGGAATTACTTTCATGCAAGCATGCATTTTACACACAAAGTTCAGATCAACTTTAAGAAATTAGTTTAAGAATTTTAAGAATTGATTTCCCTGAATAGCAACATTGATTAGTAGAAGAATAGAAGAATTAGAGGAATTATGAAAAAGTAAAGTAACTGTATCTCTCTTGAGGGGCTTAAAATTTTTAGGCCCTAATACACACATTAGCCATCTCAGGATGAGATTCAGGCTTGTTTTATGCCATCTTCTCATACCTAGAGAGTGATATGTTGTTACAGAGGCTGGTGGGTAGCCAGGCTTTCCTCAGATCAGGAACCTGAGTTACACAACTAGGGCATTGGTCACCCAGGGCTGAGCTCCCTACTACTACAGGCATAAAATGTTTTTGGTACCAAAGCCAGTCTGTTTAAAGCATAAGAACATTAGTTGAGATAAGCTAGTATTTAACAATTACTGTACTTAGTCTGGAATTTAGTCTGCAAATATTAAACCTGATAAAGCCTTATTTCTTTTCATTTCAGCATGTTCACATTTCTTCTCAGAAAGAAAGAAAAAAAAAAAAAAACAAGTTTTGGACAATCATTAACACCAGAGCTGCTGCTGTACCAGCTGCTGCTGTTACCAGACCTATGTTTTTCTGCCTTACCCTGATGCATGATGCTCTCGTTCCACCAATGTCCAAGGGACCTAGCAGGGCTTAGGACATCCTGTGTTATGAAATGCTCATTCTTCTCCTTTTTGCTTGGCTTTAAATTGTGTTATTTAATACTCAGTGCTTAAATACAGTGTGTTATTGTCCATATAAAACATTGTTGACTGAGCTGTTTGTTTCTTCAAAACACACATAGATTCATATCTCCTATTTAATACTTACTTTTAACTTTTGTATACATATGGTATATTCAACCTGTGGAGAATGAAAGGACTACGATTTTTTTTTTTAATTAATTTTCATCAAATCCAAATAATGCGAATAATAAGAAACAGTTCCTTAGTAAATACTGCTTAGGTTAATGGAAGATTTTTGGCAGTAAGACATTGTCATAACAAAACTGTTCAGTACTGTGGAAAGTGAAGTATTAGAAGAATGGAGAATTGCACAATGCTTACAAGTACATACAAAATTTAGGAGCTGCTCCTATTCCCTCTGTAGTAATGACAAAAATTCCACAGGCATTTGAATGGATTTAGAGTAGGTCCTGTGCAAACCATTTTGTTTTCTCTGTAGATCCTCTGAGACAGAAGCAGACTTTAAAAATAAATTTTATATTGCTCAGTAAAAGTAATGAAACCAGAAGGAAAATGTTCATCTTGCCTGACTAATCCTTCTCTCAGCAAATAAATGGATATAATTTCATTAATGACTCCAGATCCATGCATTTCCTGGAGAGCTAATGGCAGACTTGATGCTAATAACCCTCACTTTGCCTCAAACTAGAGTAATTATTCTCAAGGAAGTGACCTATGTCTCTGCAACAATTACTAGTTAATTTGAACCCACTGCACATTAGTGCATTGTCTGTTATTTCTTTCCCCACACTCTGTGGTCCCTCCTAGCCTCCCTTGGTTTTGCTTGCCAGAAGGCTGATACACAAACTTTGCTAACTGCTAGTAATGATGGAGGAAATAGGAGATGGGACTGAACATTTAAGGAAACTCCTGAGTTTCCACTATTCAGTTAAATACAGCTATTTTCTTCTATTCAGCCAACTTGGGCAGAGAGGAATCTCATGATGTTCAACAAGGACAAGTGCAGGGTCCTACACCTGGGGAAGAATCACCCCAGGCACCAGGGGTAGACCTGCTGGAAAGCAGTTCCGCAAAGAGGGATCTGGGAGTCCTGATTGACAACAAGTTAACCATGAGTCACCAGTGTGCTCTCAAGGCCAAGAAGGCCAATGGGATTCTGGCCTGCATCAGGAGGAGTGTTGCCAGCAGGTTGAGGGAGTTGATCCTGCCCTTCTACTGAGGTCTGGTGAGACCACATCTGAAGTATTTTGTGCAGTTCTGGGCTCCCCAGGACAAGAGGGATGTGCACCTTCTAGAGAGGGTCCAGCGAAAAGCAACAAAGATGATTAAGGGGCTGGAGCATCTCTTGTATGAGGAAAGACTGAGTGAGTTGGGCCTGTTTAGCCTGGAGAAGAGAAGGTTGAGAGGGGATCTGATTAATATCTATAAGCACATGTAGAGAGGTGAATGTAGATGGGTGAATGTAGAGAGGAAGGGTCAGCGATAAGACAAGGGGCAATGGGTATAAGTTGAAACACAGGAAGTTCCATCTGCATGTGAGGAAGAGCTTCTTTGCTCTTGTGAGGGTGACAGAGCCCTGGAGCAGGTTGCCCAGGGTGATTGTGCGGTCTCCTACTCTGGAGGTCTTCCAGACCCACCTGGATGTGACCTTGTGCCACGTGCTGGATGTCCCTGCTTGAGTAAGGGGGGATTGGACTAGATGATCTCTGAAGGTTCCTTCAACCTTTACTATTCTGTGATTCTTTAAGTAATATGTCATTAATCATTCTCTGACCTTCCTCTAAATAAAAAGATGTTTAGAATTTCAAGAAAAAATCTAGTCTTATTGTAAGTATTGCACTAATCTCAGATTTATGCTGAGATGTGTGATAAGTTTCTTGAATTCCAAACTATTGATTGTGGAGAGCTTTCAATATGTCATGAATAAGCATCCCATCTCATAGAGCCTAAATGCAAAAGAGGCTCTGTGGCCTCTTTTGCAAGATCAGAAAACAAGCTGCCCAGCAGGACTGCAAAATCTGTCTGCTAAAAGAAGTAGTGACCCTAGTCAAGGTAGATGTAACCATTATGTTATTCTGCAAAAGTATGATCCTCTCTGTTCTTTTCTAATACCTGGATAGATAATTCTACTTTGTTTTTGAACAAAAATTACTGCTCCCAACTCTGGACAAACAGCAGAGCCTTCATTTGAGTAGTTCAGGTTTGAAAACTCTTTTGCATATAGCTGGCCGTATTCAGAAGTGGAGAGTGAGTTAATTTAGGATTAAAGTAGTAAAACAATTGAAATGATAATTTCTGAATTATAAAGCAGTGAAAATTATTTTTCAAGGGGTTGATACTTCTGAAATTATACCATTTAGTTTCTGCAGAGGGATTGCAGACATGTAAATAGCTCCTCCTATACTGTCAGACTGGGAATATTGACTTCAGGTCTCTTCTTTTATAAGGTCTTTTATTTGTGGAGCAGTCGGCAAGCACTAGATGAAGTAACTCCACTTGGACAGGATGAGTCAATACAATTACTAGTTTGCTTTTGACTAGCTCAAAGAAATCACCTTCCCAGTCCTATATTATATTTTCAGCTGGTTTGGCGTGTTTCAAATATAGTTTGTTACTTGCGATTTGTGACTTCTCAATGAGAAATTTACATGACAGTTTCAGACCTTGGCATTGCCCAAGAAGAACACTTCCTCTGCAATGACCCTTTTCTTCTTTAATCTACTCCTTTTTCTGCAGAAATAAGCTACCTGTGGAGCTGCTTTAGAGAGTCCAGCACAGGGCTATGAGGATCATCAGTGGTCTGGAACATTTGTGCTATGAGGAAAGGCTGAGAGAACTAGGCCTGCTCAGTCTGTAGAAGAAAAGGCTGAGGGAGGATCTGATCAGTGTCTATAAATACTTCAAGGGAGGGAGTGAGGAGGATGGGGCTATCCTCTTTTCAGTGGTGGCCACTGATAGGACTAGAGGAAATGGCCACAAACTGTAGCGTCAAAAGTTCCACAGGAACTAAAGGAAAAATTTCTTAATAGTGTGGGTGATGATGACTCCTCTGTTGCTATGAGGTCCCTTGTACCTTCATGACTGTGAGACCACTGCTTGCAAATGACTCCTCTTGTTATAGTGATGTAATTTGTGCCTCAGTGCCTGATAGGACGATGCTCATCTCTTGTCTGCAGTTTGGGGTTGTAATGTCACTTGTGTTAGTGAAGCAAACTGACTTAACTCTTTTTAAGTAGAGTGCCTGGTATAAATAGTGCCAAGGAATTAGAGCATCCAAGTGATATAATAAATAAATAATAAGAGTGTTTTTTCAAAGTTTAATTCATTTTCCTTTTTCAGATTATTAAAAGAGAGGTTGTGTGAACTGACTCTTTACGTCCTATTTTATCACCATGCAAAAATTAAAAATGATTTGTGATCTTTTCAGCCTCTTGTGGAAGAAAAAAATTCATCAGCTTGCTTCCTCCATGTCTCTTTCAATATGCTGCTGCCAGCACAGGTAACAAACTCTCACTGCTGTTCAGTTCTGGGTATCTTCTTACAGCAAAGGAGTTAGTTAAATGGGACTTGAACTTCTCGGTGCCTCCTTTTTGTTTTTTTTTTCTTAAATACAATTTCATTTCAGCTGCACGCTCCCCATGCAAAATAAGGACTCAGTGCAAAACTAGGGAAATTGCCCCAGTAGCGACTGTTCATGTGTAAAGGAGTAAGCAAAATTCTTGCTTGAGATTGCATTACTGACCATGCTTCTTCATCTCTTTTTCAGGTTTGCTGAAACCAGACCTTTAAATCTTCCCTGCCTCACCCTTGCTTACCTCTGAGTTTAAATTAATGCTTAATTTCAAGCATATGTTTAAAAGTTTTTGCTGCCTTGAGCCCTGTGCAGTGCTGTTGCCTGCCACCATCCCCTCTCCCTATTTTGCGTGCTTAAATAACCATCTTCTTTTATTTCAAATCTCTTCTGAAAATATACTATTTCTGCTGAAAGCTTTTAAGATCAGTTTCCCAGAAATTCATGAATAATACACCCCACAACTGGTAAAACTGTGGCAGCATGTACTTAAAGAAACATTACTGCTTAGGGATTCCCTTTGGCCATTTCTGCCTGTGAAACCATCTCCATCAGCTGGGTGTCTAGCATTTCAAACCAAAACAGCTTCAAATAGCCATTTTATTGTAAAAAGGAGATCTCGTAGTGTGTGTTTTCCTGACAGATTTGCTCTCTTTTGAGGTATAAGATGGCCAATGTTCTGTGCTAGACAAGAAACTCATTTAAAGGGCTGAAATTTTGCCTTCTGTCAGGATTAGAAGAGATTTCTAGCTTTCTCTTCTATTTGAAAGAAGATAACTTTAGTGATCCCTTGCAAAGCAATGTGGCATTAGCTTATGACCTTAGCCACAATATTAAACCTGAAAATCGTAGGTTGAAGATGTGTCTTTTTGTTTTTCTGTTTTCTTTTTCTCTGAGATTTTTGGCAACTGAAATACCAGCTTTCTAGTAGCTCCAGCATCATCTCTCTGTGAAGCTTATTGGGACAGAGCAAGGGGAAAAAACAAACATCAAGATAAGGAAAGCTGATACTTTTCTTAGCATTTATTCATAGGGGATACCTAATTCCTGGTGGGGAAGAGCTCTAAATAGTGTCTATGTGGGCAGGGTGCATGTATGAAACAAATAAATAACAGGGACTACTGGAGGTAAATAAATACCCAGTTATGTGGAAAGTATGGTGGAAAGTATTCTTCTCATATTTGCATTAGAATAAATCAAGAGTTTATTTTGTGCAGCTGGTTATATTTCGTAAATTTAAAATCAGGGTGAATGATACGGGAAACTGGACCAGTAATTCTCTAAATATTGTTTATAAAATGAGTTTAAATGTGGAGTTGTCTACAAAGTTGACATCGGCTTCAATCTGTACTGCTATTATGGAAAAGCAAAAATGGGCAGGATGTATTAACATCAGTGACTTTCTTTTACATCTGGAACATGAAAAAGAAGACAACAAGCAACAGCTTAAAATATAAGCTTTCTATATTTTTGAAAACCTGTTGATCTTTCTCTTCTAGCAGGAAACTATATAATTACACAGCAGGCCATCTGACTTTCTACCGTAATAATAATGATTGAAATAATAATATTAGACATTAGCATTCTGCTTCAGAGTCTGCCAGAAAGTCTTAGGCCAAAGCTGAAGAGGAAAATAGCTTAAATTTAACTCTACAACAGTATTTTACATAGTGAGGGTGGGTTTTTTTCAGGGAGTATATTTTCTCAGGGTTTTTTTTTTAGGTTTTCTAGGGGTCTTTCAGATCATTTTTGTAGTATATTTACACTAGAAATTTTCTTTTTCTTGAAATCAATGGAGTTAACTTACTCTAGAGTTGGCACTACTGATATAGTTTAGAAGTGACATATTTTTGGTGTTATACCTCCTGTTCTGGTGGCTTCTCAACTCTCTGTAAGAAGCTTCTGAGATAGAGTGACTATTGAATTCCCAGGTTGATACGGACTGGAGCCTGAGCAGAATGCAAGTACTGCCCTTGGCTCTGGTTCTGGAGGCAACCCTTTCTGAGCAGATTCCTGTGCTACATGAAAATTAATGATCTGAATTTTCAAACTAGATGTTGAATTACATTGTGTATGATACTATGAACTTTAATGAAGTCAGACTTCTTAGTGCCAGAGTACTTGCAACAGTTTTCCTCCTTGGCAAGTGGGAGATAGGACCTGTCTACATGTAGTTTTCAGTCATTTCTGTTTAAGACTTGGTGTTTCACTTTGCTGATTTCTCTTGAACAACAAATAAGAAACAAGAATAAGAATATATAAGAATAGCAGATACAAGAAATGTTTCTGCTATCCTATGGCAGCAAGGAGAAAACAATAATGAAAATTAAAACATAATTTAATCCACGTCTTCAGGATTATTCATCAGGTGCATAAACCACTTAAGATTTCCTGATCCTTGGCATAGTACTGTTCCATTGAAGTACGATGCTTTCTAAACAATGCGTTATCACTTGTAAGAGAACAAGTCAGAATGGATCTCTGTGTTGCTTTCTTTATATATGTAGGTGTCCACATTATATCTTAATATCTCTGATTCTAGGGGAAAGGATGCAAAAAGTGAGGATGTTCTTCTTCAGAGGGTACTCACCAACACTTCAGACTTCTTATAGCCTGCAGGGATCAGATGACCCATTAATATTCTAGCTTCCACCGCTGACTTGTACAGATGGAAAGATAGGAAGAAAGCAAATTCTTCCCTGGAGGAAATACTTTTAGTGGTTTTGGATTGACAACTGATCACACTGCAGCACCATTGGCACATACTGCCCATAGGCTCTAAAGTCTTTAGTGTCATTTCCATGTATTGTGCTATACAGCAGAAAATTCAGTGAAGATGAGCAAGAACCATTTTTTTTCCCCAGTATTATGTCTTCTGTGCACATTGCTGGCCACAGTGAAAGCAACTTTGAAAGACAGTCACTGGTGGCATCATTATTCAAGGCTTTTAACATCCACTGATGGATCTAGTGGGCTAGTTACCCTTTTGTTAAGAAATGTGTTATTTGATCACATTAATACATGGTGGAATAAAGCAATGTTGTTCTTTTTATCATATATCAATATGAATATCTGCAGATGGGAAACTCTGTATCTTGCCTATATATCTTGCTTTGTCTCTTACTGTTACTTGAACTGCCACATTAAATCAGTTTATAATGTTGCTGTTGCTGGTATTATTTAGATACCTAGATTTGAGGGGGGATTTGAGGTTATTTAGATTTGAGGGGGGAGGGGGGTATCTGTGGAGCGGCTGATGTGATGGTGGCTGATGGCCCATCACATCATCCACGGGGAACTGGTGCTGTGGCCTGTGAAG
>JAUBOD010000016.1:106409-121926 GCA_032353885.1 Nothura maculosa
GATTCTGTGATTCTGTGATTCTGTGATTTAGTCTGTATCTTAGGAAGAAGGAGGAAAGTCTAGTAAGTACTAAGTAACATTAACAACTAGATTTTTTCCCAGTATCTACTTCATTAAATGCCAGATGTCTATCCTCATATTTTAATGACCAAGGGAAATAAAACAAAGCAGAAGTTTTCAAAAAAATCAAGGATTATTTATTTATTTATTTAGTATAGCTTTTAGATTTCCAAAGAGTTACAGCCAAGTGGAATACACTGGTATGTAAAGTCTGTTACTGGAAGGAGTTATGTCTTCACTTCATTATTCTGTCCTTCTATCTGGCAGTCCTGCAGCAAGTGGGCTGGATATTTCTTGTTCATCTTAATCCAGGTTTCTAAGAGTTTATAGGAGGAAGGAAGTAATATTTCCTAGAAAAATAAATGCAGTTTCAAAATTTATTTTCTTAGAGGAAATTATAAGCAAAGAAGTAATAAACATACTGGTTTTTTTTCCTGTAAAAGAATATCATGTGAATGTTAGAAAAAAAAAATCCTTGAGTTGTTCAGTCACTGCCCTCAGTTGATGTGCTGTAAGATGAACAACTTTCCTATGAAACTTACATTAGAAAATTATCTGTTTGGCGCTTGTGGGTTCCTTTGAGCATTGCTATGGCTTTACAATTTAAGAATTGTTCCTTCCCACAGATTATATATGCTAGATGATTATATTCAGCCATAAAAAAAAATCTGTAGATGGTTCTATAAAGCAAGTATGTTTGCTTTAACCTGAGTTACCGTAGAGAAAAGCCTACTATTGTTGAGTGTGTGCTGGAAGTTTCTCAGTGTTTGCAAAGGATTGAGGTTCTTTTTGTCCTGCTTTCTTTCCTTTGTAGTTCCTTGCAAGGTGGTGAGGAGAGGAGTTTATGACTGTCTTTCATGACTGCTGAAGTAATTATGATGGTGTTTGACAGCTCACTCATTCAGTGCTTTAACAGTGTGTCTTCCTTAGAAAAAGTGATAAAACAAAAAGTTAAGGATTTCTTACATTTGTCTAGGATTGTCTGCAGTCTGTTTTATTACTTTAGCAATTTCTGTGTCAGAAATCATTCTTCTGCCCAAGTGATGGTTTGTTCTGTTTGGAGAGTTACTATAGTGCATCTATGAATACCTGGTTTCCTTTTGAAAGAAGTTAGGTATAAGATCAAATGGGAAAAGAAGTTTGGGCTAGAAGGCACTGTTGCAAAGATTTTCACCAGAGAAGTATAGCAAGAATAAGTGTGAGAAACATTTGAAATGTATAGGGACATGCTTAAGCTTTCTGTCTGAAGCAGTCTTTTAAATTTTAATTAAAGAATTAAAAGTTCTCTCTGAAATGTGTTTGATAGTTGAGCGGACTTTCATCTGCACAATTAGCAACATAAAGCTAAATGGCAAGTAAAATCCATCTAGAGTCCTAGAAAATAATTTTTTTTTTCAAATGAAGCAGCTACAATCTAAATTATCATTTTAAAAGCAGGGGAATTCTTAAAGCATCATTGTGCTCCAGATTTTTCAGATCATACTTTGTCTCTGTCATGACACAGCACTCCTGCATCTCAGCTGTAGTGATAGGAATGAAGCAAAGAAAAGATATTTACTAAAAAAAGAAATGATAGTAGCACAGTCTATAACATTTTCTTATTTCACAGTATCACAAAATGGTTAAAGTTGGAAGGGACTTCCAGAGATCATCTAGTCCAACCCACCCTACTCAAGCAGGGACATCTAGAGCACGTTGCACAGAGTCACATCCAGGCAGGTTTGGAAGACATTCAGAGTAGGAGACTGCACAATTATCTCCCTGGGCAACCTGCTCCAGGGCTCTGTCACCCTCACAAGAGCAAAAAAGCTCTTCCTCACATGCAGATGGAACTTCCTGTGTTTCAACTTATACCCATTGCCCCTTGTCTTATCGCTGACCACCACTGAGAAGAGTTTGGCCCCTTCCTCTCTACATTCACCCATCTACATTCACCTCTCTACATGTGCTTATAGATGTTAATCAGATCCCTTCTCAACCTTCTCTTCTCCAGGCTAAACAGGCCCAACTCACTCAGTCTTTCCTCATACAAGAGACACTCCAGCCCCTTAATCATCTTTGTTGCTTTTCGCTGGACCCTCTCTAGAAGGTGCACATTCCTCTTGTCCTGGGGAGCTCAGAACTGCACACAATACTTCAGATGTGGTCTCACCAGACCTCAGTAGAAGGGCAGGATCAACTCCCTCAACCTACTGGCAACACTCCTCCTGATGCAGGCCAGAATCCCATTGGCCTTCTTGGCCTTGAGAGCACACTGGTGACTCATGGTTAACTTGTTGTCAATCAGGACTCCCAGATCCCTTTCTGTGGAGCTGTTTTCCAGCAGATCAGCCCATACTTCAGGCTTTACCCATTAGTCTGTACTGCATTCCAGAATAATGGATTCCTAGTCATTTGTTTTGGTTATTTTCCATTCTTTTAATTAAAACCGTAATCCATTGTTTTGTGAGTCCTCTCTTTTGGTTTAAGGTCCAAGTAATTGTTGTCGTTGTCATGAATAAAATATTTTTAAGAATCATACTGCTGTTCCTAGCACCAGGCAGGTGGCTATGTGATGCATGACATTGCAGGGAAAAGCATCTGGTAATAGTAGAGAGGACTGGCTAGCCAAAATGGGACAAGGTGTTAAAAAGTTGTATGTACTTTATTATATTAGTTAATTGATGGAGCTCTGGCAAGGATGAATCAGAGCTTGGTGTGATAAATCAATTATTATTTATCAAAAACAGTTGATTTGGGGCAGAGAATGAATATGCTCTCTAGCATCTTACTTCTCTTCCTACATGATCTCTGGTACAAAATGCTAATGAGAAAGCCTCCTTGTCATGGCTTTTTTTTGTCTGTTATCCAAGTGATCAGAGCTATGCACATGCTTTTTTAGAGTAACAGATTCTCAAAAACCAATACCCTTGAAGGAGCAAAAGGTTTTCATTATGTTTTTAAAGGAAATGTCAAGTATAAACTCTTTTTCATGTCCATAGAAGCCCAACAGGCATGGAATGCTTGCTTCCTGCTGAGTATGGTATTAAGTATGGCTATCACTTAGAGGGAAATTAAAACCACTTGAGTCTTTGTCCTTGAAGATTCTACCTACAGCAGCATTTTAACATTTATTGTGATGTCAATACATGGATGTATTCAGTATTCATAGATGTATTCATTTATTCAGTATGCTGCTTCAGCAACGCAGGATTTCATCTTGAACGCTTGAATGTGTTGCTACGGGGCAGCAGCAGGGCCTAGATAGGTACATGTGTGTGTACAAAGAGCAGCAGAGGTGATGCAGAGGGAGAAGAATGATTACAGATTGAGTTCAAGCTAGGGATTTGGATCCAGATTCCATACAGCAGTAATTTTGGGGAACAATCCAACAATGAGTTGCATTTTGAGCCTGTCTTGAAGGGATTTGGAATTATTTTCTTCCTGACTTTGAGCTTCAAATTGCTATCTTGTGGATGAGTGCTTGAAAGGTGCTGTAGCAACAGCTGTGAAGTGGGAGCACAGTAGTGAAGTGGGAGCATAACACTTGGCTCAATTCTTCCAGTGCCTTGTTATGCGGGCCAGAGGGCTGAGCCTGGGCAGAGTGAAGTATGCTAGCTAATATAATCCTGTGTAACAGGCTCTAAGTGATCCTGGTTGAGCAGAGGAGTAGACCAGATGATCTCTGGAGGTCCCTTCCAACCTTAACCATTCTGTGACCTGTTACCCACAGGAGCCGTGGGTGCTACCTGCCACCAAAGGAGCAACCTGAGGTTTGCAGCTCCCCTCTGACACAAAACAGTGACGTCTGTTAAACATTCATAAGATACTTGATGCATAACCTTCCCCTGAGCTGTCCCTAAGCTATTTCCAATGATTGACTTCTGGGTTGTTTTCATTGCACCAAATGTGGCTGTGCTATGGAACAAAGAAGAACCTGTTGACTCAAACTCAACAAAAAATTGCAGGATTTTAGAGTTTGTGAGTTGAGAGATTTTTTTGTCAGGTCAGATAAGAATCAGTGATCTAAAAGTAAAATCTATGAGGTTCTTCACAGTGGAACCATGTCAGAACAGTATTTGATTGGCATTTATTTCCTGAGGCCTAATTTAGGAAAGAATTCCTACTTAGGAATGTGTTTGCATGCAAAGAATGAAGGCTGTCAAGATTTGAGGGTCTAGACAAAAGAACCACTGACAGAATCTCCACCCCCTCCCCGAAAAATGATGAAATAGCCCTTTTGTCACTGAACCATAATGCTTAGCAGTTTTCTCCACAAAAAAAAAAAGAGTATATTTTTAATGTATCAGCTGGGATCAATGAATGCACCATGGCATTCCTGAAAGAAGAAATGGAAGCATACTTAAGAATGAAAAAAAAAAAAACATATTTTACTTATTCATCTTCTTACTTGCAATCTGTCTCAAAAGTCATTGATTCTAAATATTCATTAAAATGTGGAATTCATCAACTGGAACTAGAAGCCTGGTTTCGCTGTTGATGGCCTCCCATCTTGATAGACAGCAGCTCATCCTGAAGGCTCCTAGCCACTCTGGCTGAGCTTCCTGCCTTGCTCTGTCCATTTTGCCTTTGACAAATATATTGATGTTGCCAGTATAAAAATGCTAACAATGTGGTTAAGAACCTTTGAAAACGTGAGGCAAACCTGAACTGATTTCCTCACTTTGGAAAGTTTTTGATGGAAAACAAATTAAATGACAAAGGACAGTACTTTCATTTCAAATTAGTTTTAATCCCTTGTGTTTCTAATTCAGACAATGTTAGCTGAAAAGATGTTCACAAGATTTAAAATACTATCTTAACTTTGTCCTGAAACATTGTATTTAATCTTAGAGTGAGAATGATTAGCCTTGCTACAAATTGTGCATAAAATACTTAAAGTGATACTGGTTGTGGAGTCCACTGTGGGTTGAATGGTTTCAGTGTAAGTATTCAGATTCCTTATACTGCTTTCATATCCTGCAGGACTTTTTCATTAAGGAATTTATCTATTTTACTTAGATTCATAAAGAAAAAGTTATCCTTGTTAATAGCATTACAGTTTTATTCAGTTGTATACGGTTATATGAAGCTGCTACCTTCAGTCTTTTGAACACTTATTGCCACAGTTTTGTAAAGCTAAAGAGCTGCATAATTGAATTTTTACTTCCAACACCTTTGTATCTCTGATGTGACTACAAACTAGACCTTGGCTTAACTTGTCAAACCCTGACCGGGAAGATATGAAAACTGTAGTCTTCCCAAAATTCTGCATATTAAGACTGTGCTTCCTGAGAGGAAAGATCTGAATTGGGAGTTTTTAGGCATGAAGCTGGCACCCAGGCTTGAAAGAGCATCAGTTCATAGGGATTTGACACAGATAAATGGACTGCTGGCTGCTGAATTCTTGCAAATTCTTTGAACCATTACTTGGCTAATAGTGAGGAGAGAATCACATTTTGCCCTTCCAGTAATATGTCAAAGAAAACTTGCCACACAGCATTCCTTCCTTAAAATCCTGTTGGCAGTTTGGGCTGTTCTACAAAAAATAGATAGGCAGAATTAAAGAGGAAGCCTTGCTAAGAAATGGTAAAAATAGAAAGTCAAAATATATTATTGTTGACATTAGAAAGTTTACATATCTAATTATTTTCATATTGTGGTCTTAAACTCTGAAAAGCATAGTGCACTTAAACATACATTTGAAAATACTTGCAGATTTTAAATATCCCTCAAGCTGGACACTGGGATGTGGATCATCTTCTCCTAGACATCTGACTCTATCAGAATATGATGTAAAATTTAGAAATCAAAATTGCTTAAGGTTTCTTTTTTCACTGCTTACTGTGCTTCTAAGTGAAGGCAAATTTAGTTGGTGGAATGCAAAGAAATTTAAATTGATATGTAGTTAAATCTGAATTGATCCGGATGCTAATACTGTTTTCTTACTTGGATAGTGAGGGGAATAATTTTGCTTTAAGCTACACTTTAGAAAGGAAGAAGGCACAAAATTCATACCGACAAAATATTTAATATATAAATAATTCTATTACTTTTTAAAGGCTGTGCATTTTCACCCTCTGCATGACTTTTGCTTGCTCTGTGTAAATTATTTTGCACGCATGCTCTCTCTTCTAAAGTAAGTATTGATCTAATGGAGTATAGGCCTTGCAAAAATATGGGTGCCAGGGGTTCAGGAAGACACACTGTGACTATTTACTCAATCAGTTTTTTATTGAAGTTATGTTCTTAATGTACTCTCAATTTTCACAGAACCATAGAAGATCTGGCACAGCAGTTGGTTAGGTGTTGCTTTCAGCACTTTTGTACATGCTGTGTCTTCTCTGAAACACTGTCCTTGGATTCTGAGTATCACTTGGTGTGCTCTGCCCCTTGGCTTTTAGTTTAATCTTTCTGGTGTACTTTGCATAAATTTTCTTAGTATTATGGCTGCCTGAAAGAACAAATATATTTATATTGTTATAGGTAAAAAAAAACAACACAAAGAGATAAGGATTACTTTATTTTTAGCCTCTGTTAAAGATATTAAGAAGATGTTACGAAGATCAAGAGGGGAAGTCCTGGCCCCATGGAAGCGAGTTACAAATCTCTATCCAGGCTTCTAGAGTCAGAACTTCATCCCAGACCTTTCAGTAGGAAAGACCACTCTCTAAATTGGTCCTTATCCTTCTGATTGTTGCACGGGTACTTATCTGAATAGCTGAGGTATTTATTTGAATCATATATTACTACTGGTCGAAGTTTTCCCTACTGAGAAGCAGATGTGGGTTTAGAATGTGAGTTTTTGGTTACAAAGCAGTGGGGGTACTGCAACCAGTCCTTCTGGCTGCCTGACTGTCATGGATCCACAACAAGGACAGTGTGTGAAGCCCAACAACTAAATGTTGAAGGAGACTGAGTGGAATTACTACATGTACTGCCACCCAGGATTTATATATATATATATATATATATATATATATATATGCTATGGCTTCTTGCTACAAAAATGATGGGGTTTATTTGTTTACCTTTTCTCTTTTTTCATATTTTCCTCCTCCTAAATTCCACCTAAACATGGCAAGGGCTTTTGGTGCTTTGAAAAATCGCTTCAATGATTTTCTTACTGTTTGTGCTGTACGAGTGAGTTGCTATGGGACGTTTGAAGATAGCCTCCTGAAAGAGATTCTAGAGATCCTATTGGTCCCCTTTTTAAGAGCATAAGAACAAGAAGAACTTAAAGAATCTAAACTATACTATATTCAATAAACCAAAAGGCATATACCAATTCTGTTCAGGTTCTAACTGTTTTTATTATAATCTCATTCATCCCTTTTGGCTTGAAAGTGATATCCCACTCCTTCACACTTGAAATGTTTTAGTGAAAAAAAAAAAAGTTCATCATTTCCTTCCTTTTTATCTGTCATAGCTGTACTCTGAATTACTACCAGAAGGGTATCATATTTTCACTTCCTGCTGTGCCTGCAAGTTGATAATCTGGTGCACCCTTGAAACATCTGCAGTTTTGATTGTTACTCCAGGGAATTATATATAAATATGCCAGGGAATTTGCTGTTGTATGTTTGCTTAGGGTCTTCTGGCTTGGTGAATAGCAAAGCACAAACTTAGCGGACCCCAAACCACAGACCTGTCCCTGTGTGCTTTAATTACACTGGCATTGAACAAGAGATTTAAAACTGATGAAAATACTGATTGGTAGCTGTGCATGTGGGCTCAGCCTTGAGACTCGGGCTCTCAAAAGGAGAAATTGACTTTTACCAGACATGCCTGCTTTTTCTATTCTCTTTCTGAGCTACTGCTTGATCTCTATCTTGAGCTTAAACCGTCATCAACCAGAAGGAACGAATAAGGAGAGAGGGATGGGTACTTGCACCGCCAAGTAGGTGGCAGGGTGTGGATGGCTTGCACGAGGAGATGCAAAAGGGAAGGGGGAGAGAAAAAGGAAATCCTGAACAAGAAGGGCTAGGAGAAGTCTAGCGAGGCCTGAATAGTGAACCAGAAGTGAAACAAAAATATCTGAAGAAATTAGAGATATTGAGAGAGAAAGGAAACACCGAGTAAAGGAGGGGAAGAAGCAAGACAAAAAGAACAGGAAGAGAGATTGCTGCAAGCTGCTTATTTTTCTATAATGTGTGTGCATTGGCTTACATTAATATTTATCTGAAAGTCAGGCATCCAGCCTGTTAAGGATCTGGAAATCTGAGGTTTCCTACTTAAGTATTCTGTAAGATGATTTATTCACCCCATGTTATGATTGGCTGATACTCTTTTCTGACTAGAGAAGGAGCCTAGACAGTTTAAGTTTGAAGGCCAGTTTTTACTTGTCTAAAGCTGGATAAAGTGATTTCTGCCTTTTGTACTAGGTATTGGATATTTTTATTTACATCCTATAAAAGATATGGTTTTCTTAGGAAGAAGAGAGCTTGGGACTCTCGTAGGATCAGGATAGAGCTGCAGGTGAGTACTGTTGGTGGAGGAAGAAAAAACTCTTTAGATCAATGCATTTTGGTTGATGTGGATTCTTATTTTTCATTTGTGCACAAATGAGTAAAACTGTATATGGTTTGTGTGTGTAGTTTGGATATCAGTAAAGAATCAATTCCCATTGATTTTTAGAGATACTAACAAATTGCAGGGCTGTTAGTATAAATATAGAAAAGTTCGCAATGTCTTGGAATGGAAATTATTAAAAAAACTATGATTAATTACATAAGAAATTTAGATTTCTTTTTGATTTTGGTAAGAAACTTGGATAAACTGGTCCAAGTCTCCACATTGCCAGTTACAATCTCCAAAAACTTCTAGTCTCATGACTGAAGATATAAATAAAATATAAAGATATAAGAATAGGTAATATTCTTATTTGTTGTGACTTAAGAGATCAATGTTTCTTTGTCATCTAATTTCTGAATACCTACCTGGTGATGCTGAAAGCTGTGGGCTTGTTTTCCAGCTATACAGGGCAAAGTATCACTTAGAGTTCAGTTGTGTTAAAATAGGATGGCAAAGAAAAAAAATTGCTGATTTTTTCTGAGTGGACAAATGAGAGCTTGTTTAGACATGACACATGACAGTCTTGACAGGTTTTATAGTAATATATAAATATAGGTATTTCTTAGTGCCAGTTATTTCAAGGTAAAATGCTAAGAATTTTTCTTTTTGCTTCCCTGAAAAAAATTCTATAGCCTCTGAGAAGGGAGTATAAAGAACTTTTCTAAAATGGTGTAATTATTAGTGTGCATTTGAGATTTTTATGGGGTCTGGGTTGAACTGATGGTTGTGTGTACCTTCTTACATAGGAAACCAGAAATATGTTGTTTGCCTTGACTGTGGTAAGACAGAAGGATAATGTAGTTACTGTGTATATTTGAAATATTGAAGAGCAACAAAGTAAAGAAACAGAATATTTCATTGGGAAAGAAGAAAGGTAAGCAAGCAAAAATTTTACGCAGAAAATACTTACTGGAACATATGGCCTCTGTACTGTTTTTTGCCCCTTCCTACGTCACTGAAGACTGAAATGAACAAATAAAATTAGCACAATCCAAACTGGCAGCCATGCATTAATAGATTAGGTGAAAGCCTTTTTTTATTTATCTCTCAGTTTTTTAGACCTATACTTTGAGATTTTTTCTGGTGAAGTCTGTACAAAAAAAGTGAGCTAAAAGTATGTATCCTCCATACCGAGCTGTGTGCAGCCACCCTCTTAGTGCTGCTTCTGCAACTTCCTCTCACGGCCCACATTTCCTTCCCATGCAGCCAGTACCTCCACCCTGGCCAAAGCCAAGCTGTTTTCCATGCAGGTTAAAAGAAGGTCTGTAAGCAGTTCATACCAAAACGACAAGTGCCCTGGCCTTGAAGTGAAGACGATAGCTGTTTTGGCCACCTGAGGGCACTACAACCTAGTAGCAGTCTCCAGACATATTCCCAGGTATTTCTCCAAAAGAAAGAAATAACAGAAAGGAGCTAGTATACAATTTAAAAAAATAATAATAAAAAAAAAGGCTCTGGGAGCATAATCTGTCTTCTACTTTTTTTCTTAAATGTTTAGCTCCTCATTTCTCTGAGAAAAATGCAGTAGCATTCAAAAGCTATTTGTTCTTATTTGTACTTTTTACCTGTGTTCTAGATTTGGATAGGTAAATTAAAACTTCTTAACATACTTTGAAAGTAATCTTTGTGCAAACTTTCTATTCTGCAGAGACATGATGAAAAGCAGTGAAACAGCACCAAAACCATCAATGGATTGCAATCTTCAGAAGGGGGTAGTTGTAGCTTTGTTGTTGCCAGTGAATATGTATTAAATTAATATACATATGTAACTATGTTAATGAATGTTATATATCTAAGCATAGCCTTGTGTGGCATGCAGTAATGGAAGAAAGCTTACCAAGGAAGCAGCCTCTCATTCTAAAAGACCTCTTCCAAGACTGTGCACTTTCGTTGATTCACATACATTTTTGCTGCCTCAGGAGAATTAAAAAAAATATCTATCTATACATACAGATTTTTCTCTTGTCCTGCTTTTGATAATAGCAGAAAAACTTTGCTCACTGCTGTAAGGAAAAGCAGCAAAATGTATGTTCAGCCTTCAGATTGAGTTTGCAAAGATATTCTGGGAGCATACTTTTCATTATTATTTTAGATGTGATTTTCATTTCTGAGAAATTTGTTGGCATAAGGAGGAAGTAAGCATTTATTTAACAGCAAAAATCTAGCTTCTTATTTTAGGACTTATTTAGGACTAATTAAACCTGCTCTGTTTTTATGTATATTCTTGTACTTAAATACCTACATAGTTTCACAGCGGTTACCATGAAAGCTTGTAATTTGTTCTCCTTTCACTACTAGTCAATCCTTTTAACTGTGCCGGATTAACTATCACTTTCTTCTTTCTCTGTGTGTACTTTTTATGATTTTACCTTCTTTTGTATACTTATTTTTCAGTTTGAATATATGTAGACATATATTTTTCTGTGGCCAAAATAAAACAAATTATAACAAAATCCCATACAAAATATCTGTTTTTAAGATAATGATTATCTAGGTTATGTTTAATATAATGATCATACAATGAAGATTACCTGTGCAAAGAACTCAAAGGAAAGCAGTAACAAAAAGGAAACCCATCACTAAGCTCAAACACAAGTATTTTCTCTTTAGATACAACTATCTATCTCCTCTGTGATCTGTAGCCTGATTACTGCCATATTTCTACCTCAAAATCCTAATGAATGACAACTGTCATAACTGTTACAATTGGAAAAGTGTTTTAATTGCCTGATTTCTGTGCCAAAAGCAGGAATGCTTAAAAGAGAAAGGCTGGGATCTACCAAACCGCAACCTGAACTGAAAGTTTATAAGCAATTGAAAATTGCCCCTAGGAACAGGAATATTAGTGGTAATTATAGATGTTGCAATATGCTCTACCTTTGGTTTTACCAAACATTTGCTTTGTCATGTGTGATCAAGGCTTTCTGGGCTGGGGACAGAGGTCTCTCTGGGTTATCCTCCCCTTTCCCAAGAGCCCAACTTTCTTTTTTTGCCAAATTCAGAGTCATTCCATGTCCTGTTGCAGTGGTGATGAAAAACTCATAGCAAGGGAAATAACTTTGAGGGCCTGCAAGCACAGAGATCTTCAGGATGATATTCCTGCTTTATTACTCCTTCCAGCTTGCATTCTTGCTGATTTTTAACTTTTAAGCAAGCTACCACCATAAAATACATGGTATCAGCTGCCAAAACAATGTCCTATTCAGCAAGGGTAATGCTTTCCAAGCTCCTGTTCTGCAGTGTGAAGGAGCTGTAACATTCTGTTATTAATTGCAGGGCCCTTTCCATCCACTCACTTGGGATACCAAGACCAAAAATTGGCTCCAAAAAAGTGAAGGTCCATCTGCTGGCTTCTATATCTCACTGTTGTGGTTCACTTCATACTGGAAAGTTTTCACCTGTGGTGAAAATACAACAGTCCTAAGTCTCCCTGGTATTAAAAGAGAAGTTGTAAAGCATTAGAGATGGCACATTCAGCTATGACATGAGGGACTCTTGCAAGGTTCAAATACCTTAGTATTGTTATAACCTGGGGAAAACTGATAAGAGAAAGAAAACGTTTTCTTCTTTCTGGTGTGTGTGACAAACACAGAACCAGAGCTAGCGAAGATTTCCTGCAAATGATGCTATTTAATGCTACCTTCTGTTTTACACATAAGTAAGGAGCAAATTGGAGAAGTTTCACTTGTGCAAAGTTCAAGTAGACTTCAGCTGCCTTAAGGATATGCTGCTTTCCCAAGCTATTATCCAGTCAATTATCCTACCCATGATGAGGCAGGGGGGGAGAAGGAGCCTGTGTTCAGCAGGAATGGGGCAATTCAGGGCATCTTGCCCTGCTGTGTCGCAGGGCACCTGGCAAGAGGGAGCGAGGAGGTGAATGCTAAATTTTTAGTAAGTCTGTGAAAGACAGAGATGACCTGTTGATGATTAGGTGATGATGAAAAGACCTGTTGGTCTTATTACCTAAGCATGATGCTGTGTTTGAATTCAGCTTTGGCCAAGGCTAATTTTGCTTTTCTAGGGCTGAACATTTCATTTCTTTGCTGTGGTTTGGACTATGTTGATTTGGGGAAGGAGGGAAGAGAAGCAGTGTTTGAAATAAGTAGTTCTATAAAAAGCAAAATTAATTAAAACTGTTTCCTGTGCTTTAGTGTCTTGAAATCAGTCTTCTGAGTGCTCTCTTTAATGATGAATAAGGATGTGCTCCCATTGTGGGCTTTTTTTCAGCTAAGTAGCTGTTTACAGGAAACTTGGACTATTTTGAGGGTACCTCTTCTTCAGATTATGCTCAGGATTTGTGAATTTAAAAGTTGCTAGAGAGGATATACAAATCAGGGAGTGCAAAGCCAAGGTGTTTGTGTACTCACAAGTAACAGGAGACCAAGGTAAAGACAAAAGACAAAAATAAAAAAGCAAGGCCCCCATGACCTGCTTTCTTTTAGTTAGATGTTTAGGCTCTGCAGATTCTCACACTACAGCTTGCTGTGATTTTTCAGCTTGTCACAAGTATTATACAAGCAAATGTTTTATGGTAAGCTGGATTGCTTCTGGGAATAAATGAGCAGCCCTAGCCAAAGCTGAGTCAGAAAAGCCTGGCAAACTTGCACAAGGATGGTCTGTAGCAGACGTTAAAAAAAAACTAAAAAAACTCATGCAGTTCAGATGCCATGGAGAGGTTCTTTTTAAAAGGCGTATGTACAAGTTCAACATATTTACATCCTCTTTCATGACAATAAACCATGTAAAACTGCTAAGCATGATAGCCAGGTTACAGGAAAAAGTGCTACTAGAAATTTATCTCACTATAAGGGTTAAGTGTTTTTATTTTGTTAACACTGGTTTAACTCTGATTATTTACAATTTCTTTCATCAGACTCTCTGACAGGGTTTTATTATTCCTAAGGTGGAAGTAAGTCACAGAGAGCTTCTGTTCTGTAGTCAAACCATTGATTCCCATATCACACTGGAATCTGTTTCATTGCAATTCCTCCTCACAAATTCTCCAGGACAGTTCGGGCTTTGCTGATCTCTGTAGTGGGTCAGGTGAGGACAGATATGAGAATGCCTAATGCTTCTCCTTTCCCCCAGTCCATGACTCATGGAGGAAGGCATTTAGATGGAATAGGTTTAATTTTTACACCCTAGACTGAAATTTCTCTCCCACATGTCATTAATTTGTCTCCTGGGTTGTCTCTGTTTCATGGCCTGGGATTCCATCCCCAGGAATTTTTCCTGGTTTATGTCCGCCCAGTCCCTTTGTGTCATGCTTTAAACATTGCCTTGAATACCCCATGCTGTTCAGGTCAAATTCTCCTGAAACTTTTTTTTTTTTCTCTACTTTGTTTTATGAGGAAGAGGAAGCTGCTTTTCCTGGATCACTGAGGCAAGTTCTAATTTGTGCAGTAGCTTTTGTACAGTGTCCCTGGTCTTTGTGGCAGAGGTGATGCAGCATAAGAACTAAACAATAATAGACAGTCCAGGGAGGAGTTCTTGAATTTCTGATGACATTATAATTACTATTTTGCTTATAAAGCAATAGCATAGACACACAAACTCTGTGCCAAACTACCCTAAACAGACTAGGGATAGCAGTCATGTCTGAGCAGCTGTGAGACATCCAACTTCTGGAGCAAGGAGCATTTGTCCCATCTGCACATCAGTGAGAAGAAAGCTGCTAACCAATAACACCAATGTGGGAGCCAACCAAATTCTCAAATCAAAATAATAAATGTAGCCTCAGAAATTAGTATGCTTTGATTAAACATCTGAATGACCTCACCAGCTTGACTGGAAGAAAAAGCCTGAGGGACAGAAATTCTTCTTTTCAATAAGATTCTTTTCTCAAATGTCAGCTGTAATTATTTGCATTTCCACAGTATTAGCTGCATTTCCACTGTATTAACTGCTGGAAACCCACTGCTGATTGTGTCCATCAGATTACAGGTATGGGCATTTTGACAGTGGTTTTCCATGTAACTGAGTGAGACATCCCTACTTAGGTTCACACTGTGTTCCTTATGTTGTTAGTGGCTAAATCCATGGCTTAAGTATGTTTTTTTCTTACTAGTTGCAACTTCTTTCTTTCTCTACTTTGTTACTGATATCTCTAGGTTTTCTTAGTCTGTTAGGAAAATTATACTCCTGTGAATAGAAGAGGAAAATTCATTGATGTGTTACCTTTCTGTGGAATTTTAGTTTTTCTTCCTCTTTCACTTTTCCTTCCTCTTTCACTTTATATTCACAATGATGATTTTTATTATCTTGTAGCACTGTGCACTTTTGCTTATGCTTTTCACAACTGAAATGGAATAATTCCATTGAAATGAAGTATGGTGCATGTGAGGTTATAGCAAGAACTGAATTGCCTGCAGTGTTAAAAGTTGTCTGTGGCACTGGCAATATTGAAATCCAGGGAAAGGAGATGTTACCAAATCCTACAAGATGAGATTACCATCAAAGTGAGGGCAAATGCTCACAAAAAAAGACTGGTGTAGAAGAAAGATGGCAGTATTTGGGAAAGTTTCTCATTCATAAATTAGCTTGTTACTTTTTTAAGATTCATACCTCTCAACTTGCACAAAGCCATTGTGTATTATTTTTGTATAACAAAAACTAAATAGGAGTGGCTATTCTACTGATAAAATCAAAGTTAGCTGAAATAAAAAGCAAGGTTAAGTATGAATATGAGCTGGTGCTACAAATGGAACAACAGACAGAAAATTACAAATTTACCAAAATAAGGAGATTTAAAGAGACTGTATAGATATAGATAATTATAAAGAAAATATTGCTTGAGCAATAGAAGGACAAAAGTAAAAGCAGAATAAAGAATCATAGAATCTTCAAGGTTGGAAGGGACCTCTAGAGATCATCTAGTCCAACCTTCCCGCTCCAGCAGGCACAC
>JAUBOD010000016.1:122026-138723 GCA_032353885.1 Nothura maculosa
ACAATCCCCCTTCATGTATTTATACATGTTAATAAGATCCCCTCTTAGTCTTCTCTTCTCCAAGCTGAACAGGCCCAACTCACGCAGTCTCTCCTCGTACGAGAGATTAAAAAGGTAGGATGTCATATAATTCATCTGGATATGCTATTCAAAGTTTATATGCAAGTACTGGATGGATGCATTCGTAACAAAGAAATGTGGACATCATGGACAAAAGTCACATAGGCATGTATACAAAATGCCAAGGCTAAAGTTGCAACTACATACTTTGGTGACCAAAGCTAAATATAATAAAGAGGTGCCTGAAGGAAGGAAACACAGTAAACAAAGAAGAAATTAGGAACAGTACTGATCCCAAAGGATCTGCATTGTGAAAAGAAGAAAAAGTGTAATTAGGAATTCCACTAGAAATAGTTACTGATGGGGAAACTTTATTCCAAACAGAATCACAGAATTATAGAATGGTTAAGGATGAAACAGACCTCTAGACATCCTCTAGTCCAACCCCCCTGCTCGAGCAGGGACACCTAGAGCATGTGGCAAAGGGTGGCATCCAGGTGGGTCTGGAAGACCTCCAGAGAAGGAGACTCCACAATCTCCCTGGGAAGCCTGTTCCAGGGCTTTGTCACCCTCTCAGTAAAGAAGTTCTTCCTCATATGGAGATAGAACTTCCTGTGTTTCAACTTACACTCATTGTCCCTTGGTTATGGTTATGCCACCATAGCACTCTTCAAAATTAATCAGTCAGTCCAAGCTCAAAATATTATTTTTACAATTCTCTGATTTCTTTCCATAGCAAGGATGTTCTTCAGGTGGGACACAAATTCCTACCTCAAATTTTTTGGGAAGTGTTTTCATCTTAAAACAAAGTCATGAAGAAGCTCCTCTTACTATTTGGGTGGAGAAGACTGTAAGAGCTGACAGGATGGGACTTGTAAGATCTAGATGTGTTGTGATTAATAGTATGTCAGGAAAGATTGTTACATGTAGTTGTAAAGTCTTTCTATTTCAGTATTTTATTTAAATGATGTGTATTCTTAACTATTGTGATAATTCAGTGAAGAATGGGACAATGTATTGGATGAAAGGATAAATATAGGGATTTAATTCTACCTCAAGTGACTGGTATTGTGATTAATTATTATTTTACTTTTCTCTATTCTAATACAGCTAGGGATCAGAAGTCAGTATGTGCTGTTACCTGATGAGAACTATTCAATGATCTATGGAAAATAAGTTGCAACTTTAATCTAGCTCGTACTGAACAGGTGTCTGGTTTGAGTGATTATTGAAAATTCAACTGAAATTATGTTCAGTTAGCATATTTGGCTTTTCAGCAATTTCATCAAAATGCTAACATTTCATTAAAACTTAAAAAAAAATTGAATGGGCCAATTCTTTGATGGAATTAATGTCTGTTCAGTACCTGGACAATACAGTGCAAGGATTAAATATGGAGTTGGGATGTAAAGCAAGAAGAAAATAACATTTCCTTGGATAAGGGCATTCATTTCCTTGACTTGAGTTGTATTTCAAACGTATCATTACAAAATGCTGAACATGAGACCTCCCCTTCATTGCTATAGCTATAAATTGCAGAGCAGTATTTAATGCAGTTCCTCGGGGCACAAGAGTCAAGGCTGCATAGCGTGCAAACTTGCGGTTTCTGTGGCCACATTTCCAAACAATAAACATATTGTTATCTTTCTTCCCTTGGGGAATGATTTTTGTGTAATCTGCTGAAATGGTAGGATTATGCATGTGTGAGAAAAAAAAAAAAAAAACATATATATATATATGCACACAAATCTTTCCCCCTGTTGCTAAGCCAGTTGTAAGAATCTCTTTTTTGATAGGCTAAAGATCTGTTTTCTTGCTTACATTCACTCAGTTGAATGTGACTGAAAGGCCAATTGCAGCTTATTAAGATGGTAATGAAAGTATCCAAAAGCACATTTACTGCTCATATTGCAACCTTTACTACAACCTAGCATGCATCAAGATAGCTTTTTGAAGTGCATTTATTCTGCTTTGAGTTTTCTTCTTTTTAATGAAGTCTGTCTAAATTTGCAACTGGGAAGCTCACCAAGTGTGATTCTTCCAGATCTTCTCTGCTCTCCTGGACAAATAACATTACTGCAATGAGTGTTAGAGAAGAAGGGAAAAATCTCTTAGAAAGACCAGTTAGAAAAGTTGGAGTCACACAGGTCAGCTACTACCCTACATTTGTCTGCTATTGCAGTAGGTGTAGGACTGTTCCAAAGTAACCACAAGCATGAGAGATGAAAGAGAGACTTCCCCATATGGCACAGAAGATTTGAATATGTGATGACTTCTTTTGGACTTGGTTCTGTTCTCCATACTTATGATACTGATACAGTTCATTTAGCTCCTTTCGCTGGTGCTGCTTTTGCAATAATAAGAAGGCAGAAAGATCAAGCCCTTGATGAGTTTGACTTACACAAGCTGTTATGTATGATTTTGCTGACTTGGCAAAAAAGTATATATGCCATGCCATAGCGACTTTTTGCTGATCTAGGCAACAACATTTTCTGCCTGTAACTTTGGAAATGTGTATATCCTTCATTTTATCATGAATTTTGCAGTAATATGGTATTTTTGTAAAGCTCGTGTTTTGAAGGTAAATAAATACTGCATTAAGCTCATTTTTCTCTAATATGATTTAAGTTTCTGTTTCTAGAGAACAGCTTGAAAATGTGAACTCTGTAGACTTAAACAGTGGCAAAGCAGAGGAATTCTAATCAAGATTCTGACTGAGGGAGAAGGAAGTTTGTTTCGTAATTTTGTTTAGTTTGACATTTTAAAGAAGTTGGAAATGCATAGCCATGTCAGTTTGGAGCCTTTTTAGGAAAGAAAACAAGCCTGCTAAGATGATGGAGCTCTGCTGACAAAGCCCTCAGTGTAGTTAGAGGCCTCCTGGCAGACCTGAATGTGTAGTTTAAACTGTTTGTATAGGCAAGAGGGCTGCACTAACAAAAGAAATACCTTTGGCTTTCTTAGGTGCTTGAACACACTTACAACAGCTTGTGGTAATGCTTCTGCTACTGCCAAGAATGGTGTAAAACAAAGTTTAGAAACTCCTGCTACATCAAAACATGTAGGACCATGTAATACTAGCATACAAAGATAGGAAAGCCTACATAGGAAATTTGTTAATGGTAGTTATTTCTGTTTGTCATGGGTCTACACACTGCCAGCAGTGGTACTGCTTACTTGTGAGCAATTGAGTGGGTATTTGGAAGGACACATTTGTTTCTTACATACTATACAATGTTAAATTGGGAACAGAGCAGCGTTAGCAACTCGATGCCAATGACATTTGCTGTAGAAAAGCATATTCTAGTGTTAACACAGCTCTGCATTTATCTATTTTCCCTTCTTGAAAGGTCTAGATTGCATTAGATTCATGGTTTTGGTCATTTTTTTTTAATTTGTGGCAGTCTATTGCTTTGATACCAAGTAAGTACAAGGGTATATCAATGTTTCAGGTTGAGAAGATGATCCCTTTCTTACCTCAGAAACCCAACAAGTCAAGCAAGGAGTTGTTTTGGAATATTCTCCTTATTTTCATATGGGCATTTTAAAGTTTGACTTTGTGCTTTTTTTGTCCTCAGCAACAATTTATACCTAAAAGCCTGTACTTGTACCTGTACGTGGAGGTGCTCTAACTTTTTGCTTCTGTCAATTAAAACACTAAGGTCTACCTCACATGCATACTTGTCTATACAAAAACATTACTCTCTAGACAACATTACTCCTGCTGAAGCCCATGTGCTCTTCCTGGCACTGCATGTGCTGCAGTCAGTTGCATCTTACTATGAATAATTTTTTTTTTACTTTGTCTCTTGCTTTTTTCTAAAAGTTGGTAAGTAATCTAAAAGGAAAGTAAGTATTTTAGCAGAAGATGTGGACAGCAGAGTAAGGCAACTTCTGCCTTGCAGAACTAGCATTTGCACTGGAGGAGACTAAACCAACATTTTCTAGACAACTGTATGTAATTGCTTTGTTTGGAGTGGTTTCTGAGGCAAGAAAATTATACTTATGATAGGGCAACATTTCAGCAATAGAACAGAATTGATTTGATGTAGAGGATTAAGTTTTGCGTTGCCAAAATAACCTAGCAGTAGCTTACTAGGTGGGCTGGTAGAAGGATTACAGTCACAGGAACAAGGCCTGTGCCTCTAAATCCTTG
Source organism: Nothura maculosa (assembly GCA_032353885.1). Classification (NCBI taxonomy): domain Eukaryota; kingdom Metazoa; phylum Chordata; class Aves; order Tinamiformes; family Tinamidae; genus Nothura; species Nothura maculosa. The sequence continues at coordinate 126,240 of JAUBOD010000016.1, forward strand.
TTTTCTTTTCTGTACCAGTCCTCAAACAAGGTTATGCCTTGTTCAGCAGAGGTCTCTTACTAAAGGGAAAGGGTCTATTCAGCTCATACTGGCTGAGAACCTAGCACAAAGCTTGGTCCCAACTATATCAGCCAAGTGCCCTTTAGGTGATTGGCAGTAGCCACTATAAATAATATCTTTGTTTCCACTTGTTTAAAAGTGGTATGAGTTACATTTAAGCAAAAAGCAACGTTTTAGAACCTATTGGGAATTTTGAACTGTAAGAAAACGTTCTTTTGTCTCCATTTAATACCTGGACAAGACAATCAGTAAAAATGTAATAAAATTCTCTTAAAACACTCTTCATAAAGATTTCTAAGATAGATTTTTAATTTTTTTTTCTTCCTAAATTTTGCTTGACAGATGCTATGTTGAGAATTTGTCATTGTACAAGTAACAAATGTGGTTCTTTGTGTTTTGCAATTGCTGATGGAACTTTTCCTCCTTCTCTTTCAAAACTCTTCTGGTTTTGGTTTGCCTTGCAGAGCTGAGTAGCAATCATGGGAAAATACAAGACTTATTTTTGTCTTGTTCACACACAAAGCAATGCTAGTCTTCTTTTATATTTTGTTATAGTTAACCGAAGATTTTTTTGTAAGCCATAGTATGCTAAGTCATATTACTACAACTCTCCTGAAGTCATTGGTCAAAATCATTGCTCCCCAGACTTGAAATTGGTGTCTCCTCCTCTCCCATCATTCAAAGTGGGGAAGAAAGGAACATTTTGATTTACAAAGATTGGAGTGTCGAGTAGAAGGGAAAGGACAGAGGAGTTTGCAATGGGATTTGTTGCCTGGATCCTGGAGGCTGACATCTGTCAAGTCATAGGAATGACGATTTTTTTTAATTAGTCTTGTTGGGTCTTTCTGTGATAACATACATTTACAGGTAAGGTTCCCCTCTTTGGGAGGAATCTGCTTTGAATCATGCCATTGTGAATTAGAAAGCAGACATCAGATCCCCTGAGGAAGGAAACCACCAGCCCTATAATCTAAATGAATGATAGATGAGCTGTTTAAGTCCTGTATGCTCTTGTGCATCTGACATTGTAATTCATTACAATGAGGAAACTTCATTACCTGAGGAAACTTCCTTAAATGGAAGAGAATACATAAGGCTGTGAAAAGGAGCCAAGCAATAGTGGAGCCACTGGACAAAGATGCAAGGATAGAGCAATTGGTTTTACCTGTTACAGAGACTTGGCACACTATGCTTAAGAAGGGGCAATTATAAGGAAACCCCATGTTAAATAAATTTTCTGTTTACAGTATGTGCAAGATATGTCTATATACACATAGCCATTCCGTATCTAAATAATCCTATTTTTAAAATAATCACTGAACAAACTAGGAGAAGCCGTCTCTGGCTCCATAATTCGCTAAGAAAGTAGTGGCTAACCTGCAGTCTGTGAAGGGTCTAAGCACACAAGCAAACTTGTCGTTACTCAGCCACAAAGAATTACGTGTGCTCACTTGTAATTGACAATTGATACCGGTGGACCATAACCAGGAGGTAGGATGCTATGGAGAAAGCTTACCATCGTGTTGGTTTAAGGAAATCCACCCATCTCCATCAGTAGGTAGCGTATATACACAGTTATGTTCATGGGCATGCTTGTACAGTGGATTCAGTCTCAAAGCTTTTAATGAGAAAAACAAACAAACAAACAAAAGCAAACAAAAAACGGACAAAATAATTTTTTTTGTCTTGGATAAGGCCCAGTGTTGTTGGCCATACTAATCCTAAATCCAAGGGGAGTAGGGTGCAGGACCATATGGAGCAGAGGAGGAGTGTCTGGCGAGTGCTGCGAGCATTCTAGGAGGTCACTGAGAGGCACTGGGGAATTTGGTGTCTCACACGCAGGGGCTTGGTGTATCAACAGATCTTGAGGGTTGTATGAAGGAAGTGGAGAGTCAAAGTGTAGAGGGATTAACCACAAAGTATTCTGGTGATTCCCAATAAAAAGTCCCCTGCATGTCATTCTGAGTCTGCATTGTTATATGAAGAACATAACAAAGGATATGAAGGACAAGGGTGGATGTGGGGGTGTATACCATCTTGAAGCTTCTGTGCCACTGAAAAAAAAAAGGAAGTAGCCAGTGGTAAAAATACATATTAAGTGATGCACTGAAGCTTGCTAAGGCCTGTTAGGATATGATCCTGGCTCTGTGTTACCCTTCAAATGTTCTGTAGCCCCTTGAAGCAATTTTTGTATATGCTGCACTAAATTTCCAGTCATGTTGTATGGAGTGTAGAGTATGTGGCACTTGATTTTTCATTGCCTCCTGTCACAAGGGTTGAAGAATCGTGCAATTGATCTCTGTGTGGGGAACTTCTCTTTGAGGCTTATGAGAGGATTGATTCAGTTCTGAAAAGAGTAAAAGACAGGAACTGTATTACTTTTAACTATCTTTCCTCCCAAATTTCTCTGCGCCAAGTAATGATTGGCCTCCCCACTCAGTACCACCCAGCCTCATGCTGAAATAGCATTTTAAGGAGTTTATTTTTTGCTGGAATATACTAGTGCTAGTATATGTTATATAAAGCATCAGTTCTATGATGTAGCAGAGGCTTTTTGCAGCTTTTTTTTTTTTGCTGCACTTTTAAACTTGCAAGTTATAGTGGTTCTTCTATGGTTTCTTCTTAATGCTTTTCTATTTCTTTTAAAATAATAAAAGAAAAAAAGAAAGATGATAAGCTGCAAGGAACTAGAGAATAGCAAAGTGTTTATCAGATAAAATCAGAAGAAATTTTTGTTGTATCAAAGTATTGGATGTATTGGACAACATGAGTAATTATATACATGCTGCAAGTTGCACCAACATTAAAAGAATAGTATATGAGTCTAATTTAAAAATGTATAGTCCTATTTGTATTTTTTTCAGTTATTTTGCGTGTTCCTGTACTAGGCTGTAGTGGGCGATATGGAGATGTTCTTACCTTTGCTTGCAGGTTGATAACCTATACATTTCAATCATTTAGTAGGAAAATAGGGTAAATTAATACTTTGAGAAAATGTTGGAAATATAAATTAATACTTTGAGAAAATGTTGGAAATATACAAAATGCTGTTCCTTATTTATGTGTTTTATAATGAACCAGAGTACAGAAAAATAATTACATTATTCATAAATTTTCCATAGCTCACTGGATTGAATTTATTCTTATGGTTTAAAGAGGAATTTTATCTGTCTACTTTGGTATTGCACCAATTTACCAAAATTAGATCTGGATTTCATGTTCTCATGTCTGTAATACATCAGTGGTGTTTTTGTTGAATCAAAAGATTTAATATGAGCTATGTGACCACAATATATAGATATCATATTCTGTACCAGTAAATCACTGCTGGAACACAAGGATTGTGTGTTGATTCCTAGAAGATACAACATGAGGTTAAATATCAAATCAATTGGTAGCTTGTAAATATATGAAATAGGGGCTTCATGTGCATAGCTGACATATACAAAGGCAGTTTTGTAAACTATACATAAGTTGATTATCACATGTAGAACATTTTAGATATAAATCTGCATTTGTTTTACTGAAAATGAAAGAAAATAACAACAAAAAAGCCTAGTTACTACAGAACTCTGCTTTTTCTCATTGAAAAAAAAAGTAAGCATTATTATTTGGTACTTTCTTGCACGGACAAGAAAGTACTTGCTCAGGAAAGTACAACATTTCTTGCTCATGGAAATAATTCAAATCTGAAGTGTAGTCTAATTTTGATTTTTTTTTCTTTGCTTTCTTAAGACTAGCCAGCATCTGAGTAAGCTAGTTTCCTACCAATCTTCTCAAAAACAGACTAATAGTTTCCAGGAACTGCCTAACTTTCAGATGCAAAGAGAAGTGCTGTGAAAAAAACGTCTTGGTAAACTACTTATCCAGGAAACTAATGCAAATTTTGGAAGTACTCTGAAGTACTGTTTATCACTTGTATTTGCTGGGCAATCCACAAACCATATTCTGTTCTCCTGAGTGAACTTCAGTGATTTGCTGCATGTCATATTTAAGAAGATTTGGGCTGATCTTATTGAACTGAATGTTCTCTTATACTACTGCCTGGATTCTTTTTTTTTTAATAAGTAAAGTACAAGTATAAAAAAATTGTACAATGTAGTTTAAGTACATGTTAATAATCATTAAAGAAACTCCAAACAAGTTATCTGTTAGAGGTCTATAACACTAAGGTTAGATTACAAATTTGTACTAAATGTTCTGTTTTGAAAGAGCGTGCTGAGGTTTGGGAGCCTTATTCAAAGGAAATTTGCTATCTGTCAAGAATTCCTGATGCAAACATGATGCACATCTGTATGCCTTATGAGTGGCCTAACATATGTCAGCAATGTATCTGTATATATTGTAGGTACATAAAAGAGTAAATACTACTTTGGCTTGGAGTTGTGTTGTCCAAGCAAAATAGCAACATGTAGATAAAACAGAAAATCATTTTTCATTCTGTGCCCTGATTTCTGCATAACTTTCTTTTCAAATTCCTGTTTTCTAACAAGTATGTGTGGTTAACTTCAGCTTGGTGATGATCAAATGAGTTGTCCTTTGTTGTCATTTAAGAAGTTGTATTTGGGTAACCAAAACACTGCCCAAGCTTGGCAGCTTCTGTAGATAAAACTAAGAATAAAGCACCAATCTAGATCACAGACAAATTACCATGAGTCTGTAAAAGGTATGAGTCACTACAGTCACTTGTCCTGTTCTTTGGAATTTTTAAGTGTTTGTAGTGTTATTAAAGTACAATACTACCCAATTCTGATTAGCAATTTAACTTAGCAACTTCCTTTGCACAGCAGAAGTCTTGATTTTGATTCAGTAGCGTCTGAGATGAATGTTTAACTCTTAAGTCACTGGCTGCATCTTTGGGCAAGTTCGAATATGATCATGCCTCTTTAAAGCATAGACACACAGATATTCTCCCTCCCCTCCTCCTCTTCTCTGTTCATAATCACAAGGAGAGGAGGGAGACAGCTTATAAATATAATAACCTTTTTGTATGTTCAAGCCCCTAATTATTTGTCAAAGTATGCATTGTATATACAACAATATGCAGTTATGTTAAGTTTATGCTGTGGTAATAACTACATATTGAACTTACTGACTCTTCACATGGTATCACAGATGGTATGCAAAAATAAGGGTTGTTTTTTGTTGTTGGCTGTGCTTTTTCTGTGCAAAATATATGCAACTGGGAACTAGTATCTGTACACATTTGCAGTACTGCCAAAGCTGAGGCACTTCAAAATCATGTGTCAGAGATAAAAATCATATGCTAGTTTTATTTTTTTTTAATAATAGTTTTTGCTTTCTATTTTTGAAGTCTTTGCAGTTCAATTTTTGAAACTTCTTCTGTGGAAAATGAGAAGCTGTTAATAATCCTGTTTTTCTCTTTTATTTAGTGATGAAATTTTCAGATAATCATGTGATCTGTGTAATGGGGTTTTAAGAAAACACTGAATAGTGTGAGGCTCAGCAAGGCTTTGAAGTAGCTGATGCGTACACCTATGCACTGCTGATAAAGTGACTGATTCCATTCCTAGATTCATTCTCCAGCCCATTCAGCTTGATTTAGGGACACCTTAGGTATTATTTAAGTGTAATCCATATTGTGCAGATGGTGCTGATCCAGCAGATGAAACAGCCTGAGATTGGTGAGATGTCTGAAAGGTCTGCAACACGTAGTCTCTTTCTCTAGCTGGAACACAGAAGAGATTTCAGATGTAAATGTGAATAAAGGATTTTGATTATGTCTGCCTTCTACATGCACTGGAGTTTCTACATGCTGTCTAGTTTTGTGCAAATGAGCACTTCTGGGACCTAGTCTGCATTCTGTTTGCCCAGAGTTTGTTATGTTGCTCCCAGAAAGTATTTGGATGTCACTGTCTTTGATATGGTCATCTTTCTGTCCATTCTCATAACATAACATGAAGCACTGCAGAAAGCAGATTTAAGCTTTGAAGCCCAGCCTGAAGCTGATCCCCAAGAAATGAATCTTGCAATTTGCAAACGTTTAAGCACTATATTGCCTAAATCAGCTGGGAGGAAATGCCTCAGGGTAGAACGGGCTGTAAATCTTGCCTCTGTATCTATTCCTGCTTAGGAAACTCAACTGTGAGCCTGTTTCTGGATCATCGGCTGCTGAGGAGATGCTACCAAGAGGTCATGTCGGTATGGCAACTGCTCTTTTACTCTGTCCCTGCCTTAAGAGGGGATGATCAAATCATTTCCTTTGTCTGTAGCAATGTGTATCCACCCCTAGGAGAGGCCCCCAATATCAGTTGATACACTACCGGCCTAGGCCTCTCCAATTCTGTTAATTAAATTCCACTTTGCTTTGGTGAATATTTGATTATTTACACCAGGAATAAGTCTCCAATTGTGCTTGTCCCAGTGACTACCAAAGTAACTTCGGGGAGTTCCTCTTGGCCACACAGAGAGCACTGACCCTTTTCTTGTGTTGGGGGAGGGAGAACATGAAAGTTTGGCTTGCTGGAATGCTAAAACTGGGATGTTCGTGCTCCCTCTCCCTCCCTGCCTGCCTGCTCTCCAGAGGCTTTCACATGTTACTTACCCATTATGTATGCCCCATTGTTTCTAACTGTAACAGCCAAGGAGGTGGTTTGGGGGCTTGTTATGGAGCCCCAGGTACCGAGCTGTAGAAGGCAATGTGGACCCCCTTAATGCTTTTGTGCCTCAGTTGGGCACCTCAGCACTAAGCTGCTACTTTATGTGATTTTTCTCCGTATACCTCGGTCAGAGACCGTGCAACCCAAGCCTGGGCCCTCCCCCGGACTCTCCCTGCGTGAGGGACCCCCGGTAGCGTAGGCAAGCAGGCAGGCAGACCGCGCAAAAGAGGGAGGGTAGGGGGGATGGCCACTCCAGCGCCGCCGCCGGAGGGAGCTGCTGCTGGGAGCGGGGAGGGGAAGAGAAGGAAAGGGGCGGGCGGCGCCACCGCTCCCTCTTCCGCGGGCCGCTCCCCAGTCCGAGGGCCGCTTCCCGCGCCCTGGCCGCGGGCATACGGGAGAGAACTGGAGCTGTCACCGCCTCCAGCTGCCTTCCGTGCGCGGATCGCGGCGGCTCCGAACCCACTTATCGTCCTGCAGCCGCGCGCGTAGGGTAAGGAGGGCCCCAGGGGAGCCGTGTTAGGGCGCTGGAGCGCGGGAGTGTCGTTCGGCTCGCTCTTTAATGTTTTTAGTTATTATTATTCTTATAATGCTGTTTGGAGCTTGTTAGTGTCCCCGCGTGGAGCAGTCGCTGCATTTGTGTCTTGCTACAGGTACAAAGCAGAGCGGTGGCCGCGCAAGGGCCAACTCTGGTCTTTTAAGGAAACTTCTGGATGCTGCCAGAGACCGTGTGCGTTTACGGGTGTCGCAGACTGGATGGTGTGGAAGAGCGAGTGCGGCCGCGAGTGAGCGAAGGTCACTGTGCTGGGCGACAAGCAGAGGGTGCTGGAGGAGGCGAGATTCCTGTGGCTCAGAAGCTGTACCATAAAATAGCAAAATAAGTTTTTGTTTGATATTGTGTAAGTGAAGTATTGGAAATAGTTTTTTTTTTCTTTTTTTTCATATTAGCTAGCTAAAAGAGTTGTTTGTTGTTTCTTGAAACTTTGAAAGTCTGAGTAATACAGAAGATTAGAGGAGTACAGCCATTTTCTTCACGTGGGAAAAGCTGATGGAGACATTTTTTATCTCTCTGTGTCCAACTTTCCTTTTCTGAAAATGGCCACATGACGGAGAACAAGGCAGCGCTCTGGAGTGATCAGAAATTGAGTTTATTTAAGGAGAACATCTGAGTAATTACTTGTGTGTCTCCTAAACATACGCTTTACATTAAAAAAAACACAAAACAAAAACAAAGCAATAACAGAGATGATAACCAAAATAATCAGCTGTCCTAAAACTGAAGAGCAGGTGTAATGAAGGAAAAACAAAGCCAGTCAAACATTTGCAATATAAGTAAATTAACCTGGAAGTCAATAAACATAACAGGAAATGCAGTGGTTGGTTAGACATTCAGTTTTTGGGCCTGGTGTTCTGCTTGCACCTGTTAGAAATTCCTCTGGAAGTGCTGTGTGGCTGTTGCTTGCAAAGTGTAGTTATTTGCTCACATGCTATGAGAACATCTCAGTCCCCATCAACACACTTGATGTGTGAGAGTAATCCAAATTCAGTATAGGCCTCTGCATCACAGTGCTTGGTGTTGAGTAGGGTTAAGACTGCAGATATGTGTACATCATATAGGGAATATATAGTTACTGCCATAGCAATGGGTGCTGAATGTGCCTCATGCATCTGCTTTGTAAAGCTTGACAGAAATTTATGGTAACGTGCTTGGGGGGAAGTACTGAAAGTGCTGCCATATTGCTGTTTTTATGATCTTGTGATGTGAAAAGAGTCATATGGATTGTGCAACTGTGTTTGCTGTAAGTACATTTTGGCCTTTAAGTATTACATAGTTTGGCAAGTTTGCAACCTCGCATGGCTAGTTTGAGGCCTAATTTTGAGGTAGAGTTTTTGGATAAAGTTGGGAAGGTCACAGTGGAAGTGTTTATCTAGCTGTTAAGGTACCTTTCTATTTTGTATTGATGGCTTAGGAATTAAAGTGAATTGCTGGAGTGAAATGGCACCATAGAGAAAATCCTGTTGCTTCCCATTCAGAAACATCTGATCTGATTAGAGCGGAGATATATCAAGTGACCATGCCCTACCAGCAGCAAAGAAAGGAAGCCTAGAAAGAAGAACCTTTGCAGGTTGAGCTGCCTTCTGCTCCGATGGCTCAAATCTAGAGGGCCTAAAGGTTCTCAGAAGGTACCAAATCCAAATTACAGCTTTCATGTATCCATTACACCTAAGCTCTTCCTGAAGAACCTGCTCTTGGAGAACCTCACCTCATGGAAACTCTCTAGTCTCTCTCTTCCATGGCCACCTAGGGAATGTCTGACTGGAGGGATAGGAGGTGAGATCCTACAACTCAGGCTTTGTTGTTACTGTTTTTATTTCCCCTGGCCTCAGTGCCATTGTGGCTGGAAGGCCAGAAGAAAGCAGGTGCCTAGAGAAGCTCTCCAAGGGTCAGTTTGGTCTTCAGAAATTATTTCCTGTTGTGTGGACCTCCATGGGAATGGGGATTTGTGTGTACGTGTTTGCAGGTGTTTAGTTAATTATTTTAGTGAGAGTGGTGGCGGGGAAGCAAGTGTCCTGGAAATGTCAAGACTGTTAAATTTGGCAGAGCAGAGTTCCCAAAGTGAGGCCTGTGCTTGGTTGATGAACGAAAACACAATTTCAGAAAAGCAGCCTTGAAGATATTATTTCACACCTGGAACATAGTTTGTTTCCCTGTTCACTGTAAAACTCAGAGCACCCTGACAGGAGTGTACTTTGGAGTATTCATTTGGGCTGTTAAATTTAGTGCAATGCCTGGAATGGCAGAAAGAATGCAATGAGTTGTATCTGATAAATGAGGAAGTGGAGTTAAGTTTAAACTATCTTTATGACAGTGTGGGAGAGTAGACAGTGATAATGACAATGCATATTATGCTTATAATGTTTTTGTTTATTTTTTGTCTTCTTTTTCTTCCCTACTTGATATGGTAATAACTCCATATTCATATATTTCACAACATACTTGAGCTTTTAAGATTGCTAATTTTTTAGTAATTTAAAATATAACTGGACTTGCACACTCAGGACCTTCTAAGTTCAGGGAGAGGAGTAGAGCTATTCTGGCCTTGATGTATTAAGGCAGAATTTCCATAGCCTGCAGGGTCTGTTCTAGTGATCTGTCACTGATATGAAATTAGCATTGCCTTGCTTCACAGCAACCAGCCTTTTGTCATTTTTTTTCTCTGCTGTTCCCTTATCTGATCACCCTGTGGGTACAGACCTGTGTGATAAATTGAGATAATGAATTGCTGGAGGCATGAGGTGACAGATTGCAATAATCTAATGGACAGTTGTGTTGATGCAGTCAGTTTCCAGTCCACCTCCGTTGGAAAAGATCTGAGGAAATTAAGGATCCTGGGAGATAGAGGAAGAGAAGATGATCTTATGCCTTTGTAGTTTCTTAATCTGCATGGACACTCTTAGCTCAGAGGATGACAGAAAGAGGATGTCTAATCCATTTAGGAATGTATTTCTTTGTGATTTTGGGGAATGAGAAAGAGAATGGTTTTGTTTAGAGAGCAGCAGGGTTTACATATTCAGGGGGTGCTTGCTCTACAGCTTTGCTTTTTTATTTAATCTATCATTCCTGCATGTATTTACTGAAAGACAAAGGCAGTGGTGATATCTTTTAAGCCTTAGCCACAGAAACAAACAGAAAAATTCAGAGATGAGAGCATCTGTTTTCTACCCAGCTAGTTAAAAACTGTATGCTAGGGAAAAGAGTTAAAGAAGGGAGTGGTCATGACTTAAACTAAACAAATTCCAGGCAAATGTTTTTTGTTTTCAATTAGAATACTCTGTTTTTTCAAGGCGGATGATGTTAGTTGGTTAAGCTGTAGAATCTAATTATTCCTTGTCATTATATATAATGATGTATATATTTGTGTATATACAAATATATAATTCTATATATATATAAAATCTTATATAAAATAATCCTATATTCAACCTGCCCATGCCTATTCTTGTCTCATGCTTACTGTGTTTCACACTACCTATTTTCAGCAGCTCATAATAATGAAACCCATTGAAGAAGATAATTTTTAAAAAAAAAAGACACTGTAGAATTTGACTGGGACAATTTACTTTTAGGTAATATTGTCCTGTTAGGTATGAAGATATCTGTAGAGAAGCTGGCAGTGTTTCTTTGAATCAGTAATAATAGGAGGAATTGTAATCTTGGATAAAAATGATTGGTCACTTTTTTCTGTAAGGCTTCTGGACTGTCAAATAAGGGCACTTTTCTGCATTTTGCAATCTAAATTTTTGATTAGTAATGTTTTGTTAGGTGGTAACACTGTTTCTTTAGGAACTTAAGACTGGAAGTATTTAAGTAGTTTTGCAGCTTTTAGTATTACTAGTATTAGGTATTTTAGTATTAGATATTTTTATTATCAGTATATTAGTATTGCCTTTCTCCTATATGGACAGTAAATTTAAAATGAAGACATTTGCAGAAGATCCAACAATTGTGGCTGACAAAGTGAAGAGTTGAATCTTGTTCACATGTTTGCTCACAAATGTTATTCACAAAAAATGCTCTCTGCTTCTTTTTAAATAGAGTGTAGCTTGCTTTTGGTCAGCCGAAACTATGAATTAAATGAGCCAGGTATTATTATTGTTATCTGATTTTAATAGGCACCGTGCTAATTACAGTGGGAGACTTTAACAAGAAAATGCTGTTCATCGTATTAGTGCTTGCAGATATAATAATGTAACTTGCTTGTCCATATTAACCTACATAATTTATGATTATTACCCTACATAATCTATGATTATTGGGATTTGCTAGTGTGTTCACACTCACTAGAAATATATTCATTATCCACAAAGATTTTTTTTCCTTGCATCTTACAGGATTTCAGGCTGTGAAACCTTGAAATGTAGCAAAACTATTCAAGCTGCGGTACTCGTTATATGGGGCCATCAGTTGTAGGAGTTGCCATGTGTTTAGCAGTTTTAAAGGTATGCATGCCATAAGTCTATCTGCATACAGCATCTCAGCAATTTGATTCTTCTACACAAATTTATGTGTCAAGTGCCATAACTTTTGTTTTGGACTATAAACCATGTCTTAGAAAAATGCCTACTCTAGTAGTGTGGTTTTAGCCAGCATCACTAGGACACTAGGAGTAGGCTGTTTTGCTTAGATAGGATGTATGTGTACGTATGTGTGTTGAACTGCAGCATACAAGCTGAATGAGTCTTTGGAAATAGTACTACTTTATTTTATGATAGGTAATAAACAGAAGCCTGTTTTTTTTTATGTTAAATGTTTGCACCGCTGAATTGTTGTTGTTGGAGGAAGCTTTGGAAGGTAGTCTTGGGAAAATAGTTATCTATGTGATACTGATGAATGATTCCCATTTGGGGATCTGTATTGTGAAAGAATCAAATGATATCAAGTAAGCAGGTACATTCTGCGATAGGGTAAATAAGATACTCTTATTCTTACAAACCAATGTGTATTGTGCTTGGTCAGTCTGTTCTCGCAGTGGGGCTTGAGTCTCTTCCTGGAGAAATCCAGCACAAGCACCTTTCCAGGGACAGAGGTGAGGCTGACCGGCCTGTAATTGCGCGGCTCCTCCCTCTTGCCCTTTTTGAAGAGTGACGTTTTGAAGAGTGCCCTTTTTGGGAGTGACGTTGGCTCTCTTCCAGTCCTCGGGCACCTCCCCTGCTCTACAGGACCTCTCAAAGATGATGGAGAGAGGCTGAGCAATAACCTCCGCCAATTCCTTCAGCACTCTTGGGTGCATCCCATCTGGGCCCAT
>JAUBOD010000016.1:149943-163762 GCA_032353885.1 Nothura maculosa
CGAACGCTATTGGCTATCAGGAGAGGGGGTCCCGCCTTCCCGTACAGCGCGACATCTTCCGGCCGCCAATCCCTAACAGCCACAGTGGCTGTGTAGGAATTGAATGTGATGTAAAATTAATTTTAGTGGCGAAGGAAAGGGTAAACATTTCTAATTGTTGCAAAGTATTTTTGGAATTTGTCCTGTCAGTTAGTAATATTTCAGTAATTAAAACAACCCTTTGTTGCTTTACCAGGCTGACAACAGCTTGTCTGGAGGATTGCCTAGTACACAAACTGAGGTATGTTAATTCCTCAGCAAATCAACCTGTTTTATATGCTGATCTTTCTGAAGTAAATGCTTTCAACTCAAAGACAGCAATCACATCTGTGAATTCCTTGTGGCTTCTCTGCTGCTGTGAGTTGCAGGCTGTAAACTATTTTACTACCCTAAAGCCATGTGTGCAGCAAAAATGAACCAATAAAAAGAAGCATACAGGCACTAAGCTCTATGCCTAGAGGCACTAAGTTTGTTTGGATGGCAAGACTAAGAGATTATAATTTTTTTGCTGAAGGAGTGTTATCAAACTGTGAAGAAAGAAAAAGTAGAGCAGGATTCTGATGAAACTAGTATCTGTGCGTGTGTGTGTGTGTATGTGTCCCATACCTCCTATATATACATAGTTATTTTATGTGTATATATGCACATGTTTGTATATACACATGTGCCGTCACACATACACACGTGTGCACATACACATGTGTATATAATATATATTTGTATATGTATATAACTCCCAGAACACTCACAACTAGGAAAACATTGTGTATTGTGACCATGGTTTGATCAATAAGGTTTTGCATTCTTGTGGAAGACTGCATTCTAGTTAGGAAATTGTATGTATGCACTAAAGGAGAGGACTACTTTGATGTATGGTGTCAGGTTGGGCAATGAAGACTGAAAATTATGCATACTTTTCTCATCCTGAACTGAATTATGGGCAAAAAGCCATATAGTACTAAAAAGCTAATGTAAAATAGATAAGTGTATACTGACAGGCATCATCTGTGCACAGTGTTGTGGTATCATTGATTGCCGTTAGTTGCCTGGTTTTCTTAAATGGCTTACTGCTTGTAAAGAAGCCCAGTTTACCAGATCAAAGATCCTGAAGGAAGAAAGTTTCTGACCACTTTGGCATTTTGAGCAAAATACACTGAGTCATGAGTACTTCCTGACTAATGCTTTTGGCTAGACCAAGACTTGGTAGCTTGCTTTTGAAAAATTACCTCCTCTCTACCAGTTCATGCCACTTTAAGTTTTTTTCCTATCTGTTTTTCTCTTTACAACCTCTGTTTAAAATAAAAAAAAAAAGAAATCAATTGGTAGATCTGCCTAGTGAACAGATCTGCATATGGAGGAGTCCAGGCAATAGGCACACTTGTCATATTTATTTTGTTTTTAGCTGTAATATCAACCTGTCTGATGAGTAACGCATGTCAGAACAACGGAATCTTCAAAATACACCTTTGAAATGTGCACTTGCTAATCTTAGATGATGTATTTTGCTGCAAATAATTATGAGATTATTAGGTTTTTCAGCTATGTCACAGATTCTTGTAAATTGCCGTCATTTTGAGATTGTTTTATTTAAAGAATCTGTTTTAGGAATATTATCCTTCTTCTGTGATGCAAATGGAGCAGTGATTGCTATGAAAACTCGAGAAAACCTTCCAAAAAAGGGAAAAAGAAATCTAAATTACAATTGCTGAAAAAAATTGAATTTTTAAATTGAATTGTCATTGGTCTGAAAGAAAATGAGAGTGGACAGAGAAAGTTTTTTCTAGCATACAAATATGAGAGTACGTTCGAAGAAATTTTTTATTTCGTGTAGTTATCAGGTTATCTGTTGGGTTGGCTGTGGTGTAAGAGAAGAGGACTGGAGCTGAGGTGCTCTGATAGTGACTCTGTTGAGATTGGAGTGTGTGTGATGAGGAAGAGGAGTAACGACTTGTGAAGCTTCCTGGTAGTTGGAAGGAAGAGTCCAAGTGGATTCTTTAGCCCTTTGAGGAGGGAAGCCATTTGAAGTCAGGATCAACATACATATTTTGGGAAGTTTTCCTTTACTCACTGTGATAAGCGATCCTAGGTTTAGTTACCAGGGAAATAACAAGGATAAGTGCTTTGAAATCAAAAATGAGTAGCTGTTTTGAGCTATAAGAGGAGAACTGGTCTAAACTAGATAACAGTTGCATTTTATGTAATTATTTTTCCCCACATAGTAGTTTAACCATTTGTCCTTGGTTGAGGGAGCACATTAATCAGCTGCTGTGTAATAACTTTATAAATACCTATTCTATTCAATTCCCATTTCCACAAGTGCTTTAGACCTTTTAGTGGAGCGTGGTGTTCATGCTTAAGTAGTTTTACGTTATCCAAGTTCATCCAGGTGACAGAGAAGGTGTTGAGGTTAGACCTCAGATCAGCAGAAACAAATCTTTCATTGCTCCTGGTTAGCCATGCTGTCAGCTAGGCAGTGATTAGATTTGATGTCACATGTTAAGACAGCTATTTTTCTATTCCTACTAGACGTTAATGTCTGGGAGTAACAAGTTAGGTGGAGTTTTGTTATTATTTAGGTAGGTGAGCATCACAGAAGTGTTATGGCATGAGCAGTATTTTGAACTAAAACCTTTGGTAATGTTGGGTGAATTTTATTTTTTTATTTCCTTATTTTTTTCAGTAAAAATACATTATTAGTTTGTGTGGTCTTTACTTCCTTTTAAATTATTTTGTACTTACCTTCTTGGGCTTAGGTGGGAATGGACTCTGTACAGTATCATCTCTAGTAATGTCCGAGGAATATAAATAAGTACAGATGAAGACTTTCTGCTTATTATGTGTTATCATTTAATAAACATTTGGTGAGATGTTTGTTCAGAGCGGTGGGTACAGCTAATCTTGTAATATCAGAGAAGAATAAATAAAAAATACGTCAAATCTATCCTTGGAAATAGTATTTTTCATCAACTTATTCCTATAGATTAATTTGACAAGACCACAAAGGAACACTAGGAAAAAAAAAAAACAAAATAAATGGCTTAGCACGAGTCATCTGCTATCCAATGAAAATAATGCAGTCACATCCTGTAACGGGATTTCTGCGTAAACATTTCTGATACTGGAGTCTCACTCAGATTGTCTTGTAAGGATTTTTTTGTAGAAGTCTGTGTAAAATTAGTTTGATGCATTTTGTTGAAAATGGTTTATTATAGCTTGATAGGAAGGATGATGGAAACTCAATAAAATAGTATCAAAGAAGAGAAACTAGATGCAATGAAAGAAATGAAGCTATACCAAAAAGCGTACAATCAACATGCAGCATTCAGTTTTATCCTCTACTCATTTAATTGTAAAATACAAAATCTTGTAAAATAATATTTTTTGTTCTTCAGGTGTAATGACATGCAGAAAATATGCCTATTTTGAGTTATGTTAAAAAAAGTTTCAGATTACTGATTGGGAGGATCCTAATGATGTAAAATAAGGTAACTTTATAAAATAAGGAAATAATTATTGATTTGGATATGTAATTCCAGTAGTACAGATCACAACAGATACGGAATTGTAAATTTAACTAGAGCTAGCCAGAACTAATTAATGTCTAGTACAAATTCAAAGGAATAGCAAGTCAGAAATGTAAATTCAAAGGAATAATGTCAGAAATGTTAGATGTTGGGTGTGTGATCTCTGTTTCACTGAAGAACACAACAGTTCCTTTCTCTCTTTTGGATCGTCCTGCCTTAGGTCTTACTTTGCTGAATGCAGCTGCGAGTTGATGTTGTAAACTTCTTGACTGCTGCAAAAAGTGATTATGAAGGTCCTAAAAGGGGAGTGGGAGATGGATCCAGACACTTTCTGCAAGTACACAAAGTGATTTTATTAAAAATATTTTTTTACTGTTCATGTAATAAATCCTTTTTATATCATACAGAAAAATATTTTTTAATTTAGAAAATAAAAAAACTATAAATCTGTGAAGAACACAGTAAAATAAATCCTTGCTAGATTTTGATCATGTTAATATTGCTGAACAGCCTTTTTTTAAAGATTAACTTTCAAATCCCACAAAGTGCTTTAATAAGCTTTTCAGAACAGATGTTTTCCTTTACAAAAGATGCATTTGGAACATTTTGATATGAATAGCTGTGAAATGTTTTAGAAGATATAGAGAAGCTAAAGGTCATGTAGGAAGAAAAATAGAGTTCCCTAGGAGATGCTTCCTACTAGTCAAATTTGAATATGGCATTTAAATGTAGTATGTTCTTGGGTGCATCTTTTAGTTCGAGGAATTGAAATACTCTGGATATTATATATGAACATTTTGTCTTTTTTCTTTTGCATTGCTAAGCTTGTTTAATGAATTATTTAAAAAAAAATAAAAGGCGGGGGCAAAAAGGAACCTAATGAGGTGAGGCAGTTTGGATCTGGATTGCATATTTTCATGTTGATGTTTAGGACACCAGCACCAGTCTTGCTGCCTATCCCCTAAGCGTATGTTGGGGCATCAAAGTAGCCTAACTCGCAACAGATTCCTCAAAGGAAATGAGCTAGGAGGGAACTGGTGTGTTGGGGTGAGGGGTAGATGATCTCTCCTGCTATTGTAGCACCTTCCTTTCTGCTAAGAGCTACTGGGCAGCAGAGATAGGAGGCACTGGCCTAGGACCAGTCAGTGGTTTGGCAGACAGGATTCTTGTGCCTTTCTGCTGCTGCAGTGCTTGAATGGGCCTTGAGATCTGGCTCAGAGAGCCAATATGAGCTTGGGTTTCTTTGCCTGTGGCACGGGTTTGATGCTTACACCAGAAACTGCCTGCACTAACTGTTCTTGCATTTTAAGAGACTACCGTCAAGCACTAACTATGGCTTTGCCCCACCATTATAAATTTATCTCCGTCATTAAAGTAACTGGAACAACCAGATTATGGGGAGTACATTATTAGAATACAGCCAGGGTTAGGAGACTAGATCCTGATAGATGACTGGCATTGCCATGATGTATGAACTTCTAGTGTGTATGACTCTTCAGCAGCTAATAAATGCATTCAGATATAAAATGTGCAGGCAGTAGGCTTGCTTGATTGGATGTGGGTCTTTCTGGCCTGGATGCTTCCTTCTTCTGGAGAGTGAGAATGAGTAAGCAAGTACCTGAAAGGTGATAGTCCTGATGGGCCAGTAATGTGGATATCTGTGCACCAATGTGAGTCTGAGTTTGAGGGCAGTGAGAGGGAAAGGGAAAACTCAAGGTATGGAATCAGCTTTACCCATGTGAAAGTGCAAAGCTGTTCACAATACTACTACATAATATTCCTCACACGCTGTTACATAGTACACTTCCCACTTCTCAGCAGCTGATTTACTGATGTGCATCTCTGTCCCATTCAGCTGTGCTTCCTGCTTGTTGCTGTGGCACACAGCAGCTGCTGCTGTCTCTCCAGGTGCCAGCTCAATTTCTCTTTGACCTCTTCTGCTCTTCCTTTTCCTCGTTTGCTCTGCTGGTTTGGATCTATCCTATATTTATTATTTAATTCTTTCTTGTTCTTTCAGTAGGTCTTTGGTGTTCACTCTTGTGACTTAAGTGTGTCACATTACAGTAAGGTTGCCACGTTAGGACTACTGTGTGGCACTGCCTTTGCTGCTTCTGTGAACGGCTCTGAGGTAATCTGTCTGGATGCGTGCGCCTCGTGCTTGGCAGTTTGCATAGCTGCAAATACTCAGCTGCAGTAGGAAGAAACTTGTTCAGAGATTCTAAGAATGCTTAACAGATTCAACTGTCAACATTTCAAAAGTAGATTCCTGATGTGTCTGAATTTTTTTTTTGTTATCAGTGCGTTTTGGTGACCTGAAGATGAACCAGATGTATTCAGAAAAAGCTTTTTGTGCCTGATTGAAGAGACAGAGTCTAGTCTTCAGATGTCTCGTCTCTCTCTCTCCTTTTATCATAGGAAGATTGGAAATCCCACATATTCAGTGTTGCAGCCTCAGAGATGTGAAGGCCTGTTCATTTAACAAAAAAAGGCCATTGACGAACACTGAGCTTTCATGATGTACGCAATCCTTTGCTGCTTTCAGGCATCTCTTTTGTACAGTATTTTCCCACGTAGAACAAAGTGTTGATTTGCCAATGCAATGAGAAGGAAAAAGAATTCTCCAGTGTGCAGGGTTACACTTGTTTTAATGGGCTTTCTGTCTTCCTTACAGGTGCTTTTCCACTCATAAAGATTCATGTGCATAGAGGAATGAAGAAATAGAAATAAAAGTGTAAAAACTGGTAAAATGAAATGTGAGAGCTAGCAGCGTTTTGTATGAAGGATTTTGAGAACCACTGATCGGCATGGACTCCTGAGGATGCTGACTTTCTTTAGTGGGTGTCACCCACCTCCAGGCAGAGTGGGCCCTACTGACCTCTGAGTTCACATCTCAGCCAGACCATAACTGGAAGGTGTCTTTGAAACCTGCAAAGACAGAAAAATTCCCAAATGATTGCATTTAAAATTTGAAGTGCCAAGCAGGGAAGCAGAGATGTAACTGATGGTCTGTCTCACCAGAGCAGCAAGGTTACTGCTGTTGCATTTTTTCAATGCTCTCCTTGCATGGTTTGCTTTCTGTTCGGATTGTGGCCATGGTCCTTAATTCAGAACCATGTCAGGCCACTTTTGTGCCACTGCTGCTTTTTACATTTTACATTACCTTCTGTGTGCTTGACCCTGCATTTTTTATTGTTTCAGAGCTATGTAGATTTCAAGAGTTACAAGCTAAAACAGTAATCTGCTGAAAGTGATCTTGCTCACATATCATGAAAGATTAGTCTTTTATTCCTTTGAATTTGGAAACCACAAGATGGATCTACACATATATCTCCCAAAAACATTTACCTAGAAAGCATTTTGAGCAAACTTTTGAGAGAAAGGAGTTCATCTTTACATTGGCTAAGAAAATTTAGTCATAATGTTGACACTAGCAAATGGTTATATGTCATGAGAACAGAGGACATCACTTTGCTGATAAATGACATTATGGCATTCTCCTGTCTCAAGTATAATGTACAATTCTTATCTCTGCATATGAAAACGGATACAATAGAATGGAAGGTTATACTGAAGAGGGTAACTGAAGTGGTCTGAGGGAATGGTACAGCTATTGCTTGTTTATAAGACTGAAAAAGTGGGATTCTGCAATTTGGAAGGCAGAAGGTTAGGAGGAATATGATAGAGATATGTAAAATCATGAAGATTTGGTAAGTTGAATGCAAAGCAGGTCATCAGATCCCACAGGATCAAAGGGTTTTTTACGAAACTAGTAGGAGTTAGTTTTAAAATAGACAGAAAAAGGTACTTTATGCAATGGGTAGTGACCTTCTGGCACTTGCTGCTATACAAAACTGCAGGGACCAACAGTACCAGTGGGTTCAAAAGGGATCTGACAAAAGTTGTGGAAAAAAGATCTGTTAACAGACACTGTTAAGAGGATGCTAATGTTACGAGGACTGAGCAGTATTTTACAGCATCCCTAATATGGCAGGGAATGGGGGATAATCCGTGGAAAGTGTCAGGACTAGCTTGCTCTCCTATTTTTTTTTTAAATGCTCCTTTTGACACGATGATGAAGCACTGCTGTGAAGACTATTGTGAGGACCTAGCAAGGTTTACTTTATATTTAAAACTGTATTTTTTGAAGATGACTGTTGATGTGCTTTGTGAAGTTGCTTTGAACATCCATGTTCCCTAATTGGAATCACTGAGACGGACAATCATCCCTTCTCCTCATGTAATATCTCCATGTTCCTCATTTGAATCACAGGCTCAAATAAGAGGCAGGAGTGTAATATAGTGAGTTGGCTAAGGCTGTCTCATTTTCAGTTGCTTTCTCCTGCCTTGGGGTACGTATCTGTCTCTATTTAAAATGCCTTGAAGAGGGTATAGCAGGATATTGAACAAATCTATTTTTTCAGTCCTTTCAAAAGTAATTGATAAATGGTAATGATAGTAGTATAAATAGGCATTTATGTACACTTTATCATTGCATGTTTGTGTGTGCAAGTATATATATAACATACATTGGTCACTATAGGAGTAATTGCTGAATGTGCCAGTTCTAAACAACTCAGAAATGACTTATTTCAGAATAAGTCTGTGAAGGCTTTTCTGTGCAAATATCCTTTTTAGTTCTTCACTGACTGCCACAATTCTGTACTCTAGTTATATAGTATAGGTGCTGCAAAAATGTATATATTCAGTGACGATACATATGTACTTAATATACAGTGTTATATTCAGTTAATGTCATTTGGCTCAAATATTGTACCTGCTGTCAGAGGACCTTGCAAGAAATTGCTTGAAATTCTTACGAGATATGTCCTGCAAGAAATTGCTCTCAGAAAAGAGCTGCAGGGAACCTCATATGTTAGTGTTTACCCCTTTCAGAAAATTCTTCAGTGTTTATTCCTCCTTGTTGTTTGTTGGTGGGAGTTTGATATAAGACCTTCTTATAATTCTCAAAAATGTTCTGTTCAGACTAGCTGTTCCAAAAGCCACTTTAGGCAATGGGTAGGTGATATGCTGTATGACTTGGCCCATATGTACAGTAGGTACCATTAAATAATTTCATGATCATGAAAGCTCTGTGAACATAGAACATTGCCTTAGGAGTTGAAAGCGAGGTTATTTGTTGTTTTATTTTTTAATAAAAAATACTGTTTGCCATATAAAAAAATCCAAGCTATTTCGAGGTATCAGTAATATCAGCTGTTACACTGTCCTTGCTATGAAATTTCCTGTCTCATCACTACCTGCTTAATGAGAATGACTGTTCAGAGAAGCTGCTACTGCCTTAATGGCAGTAATCTTCGTAATCTTTAATTTCTCCACAGGAGCTGTAAGTAACTGCCTACTAACCATATGGGCTTTTTACTGCATAGAATTCATGTAAGAGATGGGAGGAGAGGAAGTGGCAAAAAAAAAGAGCCCTTGAAGGAGGTCCTGTGCTTCTAGAGCTTTAATTACTGCTTTTTAAAGTTGCTTCTGCCTGAAGGGCTACTGCTGCATATGTCTACGCTCATGTGGTGTATGTGAGGGAGCAACAGCATGCAATACACTTTCTCCTAACACACTGCTGATATTTAAAATGATGTTAATAATAATCTTTATATCAGCCTGAGGATTGAAAACTGCCTTGGAGAATAGAAGAGTGTGTGGGCAGAATCTCAGGAAATTGCAGTGTTGGTTGGTAAGTTAGAGAGGAGAGGACCAGGATCACATAACATGGCTGTGGGCAGGAAGTGAACATAAAAAAATCTTTGTTTTTATGATTTTTCTGCTGGACAAGGAGGATGTTTACAGACCACATAATTGAGCAGAAGTAGTTTCTGGCATAGAGAAAACTCATAGGCTTTACACCCCTGCCAATAATTTTCTTTTAGCTGGAATATGTAATATGGATTATCGCAAATTTTGGAAATAAGGAAATAATGAATAATTTCTGCCATTTTTTTCCTCCAAACAAAATAATCATTTAATTTAAAAGTCTGATTATTTTTCTTTAGACTTAGGAGTCTGTTTCCCAATAAATACAATGCAATCACTGCCTAGGAGACTTTGAAGGACAAATGGTCTTATAGAAGTAGTAAATGATAAGCTCAGTTTGTTTTTTATATTGAACATGTGTCAATGTAATTGTGCTTATATACTTTTCTTGGAAACTGTTTGAAGAGATTTTGTTTTACAATATTTATTTGACTCTTTTATGAAGATATCTAAAGCACTATTACTACCTTTTTAAAACATGAGCCATTATTACTGCTGTACTCTATGGTTGGAACATATGAATGAAGTTAAAATTAACAAAAGTTTCTTGGCTCTGTTCTGGAGATGTAACAATCCAATCTTGAGTCTCTGTTGCCAAGGAGAAACTGCTGTATCAGTAGTGCCAAAAAACAAATTGTCCATCATGAGTGTTGTAGTTGGTATTGGCTGAATTGAAATCTGAAGTCTGTCTTTTGCTTAAATTGCTTTTCCTCATCTTAAAATGTGATGTGTCTCAAAAATCCTACATTGTTGTGAGAGAACTGATATGAATTTTAACCTGATGATCGATGTGTTGCTACATAGCTCAACTATTTGGTGATGAGGAGTATTTGAAATCTTTCATCGATGAGGATGCCCATTTAAATCTTCACATGATCTGTTATGCTTCGTTATGTTCATATGAACCTGGGATGAATTTTCAGCCCTTACTGGATTTCCACATACTATAAGGAGCACAGTCTGGCCAAGAATGTTTCCATGTCTGTTTTAAAAAAAAAAAACCCAAAAAGCAAAACAAAATCTTACGTTGTGCAAAGGAGACGTCTCATAATTTGTCCAGTTGAGGCCATCTGTAATTACAGCTTCTTCCTCAGGCAAAAATCTTCCAAGTCTATAACCTGTGGTTCTGCACTCTCACAATTCTTGCCCCGAACAATTACATGCAATTTACATTCCAGCCTTGAGCCTTGTGAAAGTAGTATTGCTGCTGCCTCTCGTGTTTCTTTTCTTTTGCTTAACATTTTCCTCAGAAGATGCCTGTGAAAGCTGTACTAGGTGGCAACAAGGAAAATTGGATCTAGGCTTGCTTATGTTTCACAGTAGATTATGTGTGGATGTTTGTTACTGCTGCATCCCCTAAATTAGTTGTTGAAGTAAGTTCCTTTGTGAACTCATGGTAGAATGTGCTTACAATGAAGAAGGAACTCAAAATGTGTGTGCTGCTTCATTTCTATGCAAAAGCTATTACAAATATCATTTTTTTCTGAGAGGAATCTTCGGTCAGATTAGTGGAGTTGCCTGGATATAATGACATTTGTGCTTCTAACCTCCTTAGTCTTTTCATAATCAGGAATAATCATGATTGTTTTTTTTTTAAATAACAAATTTGGTCTTTTTCTCATCAGGTATGTTCTTTTATAATGCTGGACCGCAACTCTTCCTTTGGTTGATGCTTTGTTTTAATATTAATCATGATTATGATCACAACTTTCAATTAGTATGAAGTGTCACAACACAAATTCTAGCAGCAGGTTTAGAAATTGAGGACTCAGGAAAGTTTTGTGATTTCAGCTTCTGCAGCTGGTTATCCAAATGTTTAATTAAGGCATGTGAATTGCAAATCAAATTTGTTTCTCAAATTTTCCAGTGTTTCAGACTTTCAAGACTTTTTGACAGTGTTTTTCAATAAGTTGTGCTGATAAATGAGTTTTAGTGGTAGAAGAATTTTGTTGAAGTCGAGCCTAGCTTTTATTCCTTCTAAGTAATTCCTTCAAGCTAAGTAATGCCAAGTGTTTATGGAAGTCTGCTAATTACCTTGACTTTACAATGAGGTTAATACTAAGACAGTGTTCTCTGAAGGTAAGCGTAAGATGGATGAGGATCACTGTTGGTTCACAGTGGTTAGCCTGACCTGAGACATAGCCCGAAATCCCTGCTAGAGCTCTTGGGCTTTAAGAGGCTGAGCCTGCTCAGATTCCTATGAATTGCAGAAACCACATGAATTGCAGAAACTTCAAAACTTCCTCTTAGCCTTGTGAATGCACTAGTTGGAAGGTGGCTGAGTCCTAGGATGCATCAATTTTAGAGCTGTTCCTGTGCCTGCTTAACAGCTCTGTTGGACATATGGCAGGTATGTTGCCTAGAGCCATGTGGTGGTTTCCTTAGAACTACAAGGAGATGCTGAATTTCTCCCTTGCTAGGGTCTTGGGCACAGAGAGCATCCTAGATGCTCTCTTTTCTGGCATAGAATGGAGGAGCAGCAGTGTGGTGGCCTGGCTACGTGGGAAGGGAAAACGCTGGGCAGCTGGACATGGGTACTATAGGGTAGCTCAGTGCAAGTGCTGAAGTGTTGGATGCAAGCTCTGTTACAGTACTCAGGAGATTAAGGCCAGTAAATGTGCAAATGTGAAATACAAGAGAGAGTTGCAAAGAATTATTTGGGGAAATTCACAGGATGATGGGGTAGTGTGTTTCTGTTTTTAAATAAGTTATTGATATGCCTTAAACACCTTCTGTGTCCTATAATCTATAATCCTCTATGATACTACTGCTGTTGCACTTTTCCTCAAGGGGCGCGTCCATCTCATGAAATATTACCCTTTTTCGTGTAATCACTTTGGTTAATCATAATGCTAGTTAATGCAACGAAAAAGGAAATTAATTATCCTGCAATTTCAAAATTAATTTTGCTATCTAGAAGTTGGCTAGTGAGACCGAAGGTTGTTACACCCTTCTGGAAAGACAAGAGAACTGTTTCAGTAAAAGGCTTTCAGTAACCCCATTCAGTCTGTTACCTAATGTTTCTTAAGTAATAGCATATAATAAAATCCACAGTGCATATTGTGTTTACTTTTGCTGTTCTGCCCCTAATTAGAGATTTCATTGTGTAAAATAATGTTATATTTTAACATGATATGCCAGCTATTAGGACACACTGTGGGGATAATATTATTTTAACCTTGTGTACTTTCCTAATGCTTCTTTACAGAAGCAGAAATATTTGAAAGTTGGTAATTTATGCCCAAGTCAACTTTGCACAGTGTTCACATTTTATTTATTGAAATTTTTTTAAAAAGTGTTTGTACAAGATATATAAAATCTCTTTCTGTGATAGACATACTGTTTTTTAAGTAAATTAAGCTGAACCATTTTTTTAATTTAGATAAGGCC
This sequence comes from Nothura maculosa, assembly GCA_032353885.1. Lineage (NCBI taxonomy): Eukaryota > Metazoa > Chordata > Aves > Tinamiformes > Tinamidae > Nothura > Nothura maculosa. Next base: position 162,669 of record JAUBOD010000016.1, read on the forward strand.
TTAGATTAGAAAGCTCTGATTTCATAACATGAAGAGTATTCTGCATTTACTCTCAGAGGATTCACTATAAGACTTCTAGGATTATAATATAAAATACTTTGCAAAGATCTGCCCCCTAGTATATGAGAAGTACCTGTGGATTCCTACATTTGAGTAGAAAGCTCTTATTCTCACATTAGAAAAAGTGCCTTATCTATTGACATAGTACATTTAGTCATACTACTATTCTTGATATACCACTGTTGTATTTAATTTAAAAATAGCACTCAAAAGCTGAGGAAAAGTCTGACATTATTTTTCTTGTTTCCAGCCTGAAAAAGCAGCTTCAAGTTCTCATACCTTCAAAAATAAGACCTTTAAGAAATCCAAAATTTGTGGAATCTGCAAGCAAGCAATTGATAGCCAAGGCATTTTGTGCAAAGGTGAGTAACATATGAGCTCTGTTTATTAAAGCAACTAATTTTTTACTAGTATTAAGTTTCCAGAAATCCGTGATGGTGGAATTCCCCTGGCTAAATATGTATATTATCTCAGCTTATTTCCTCCTTTTCCAGAACATTATGTGCCTCGTTAGTAGGTAGTTGAGCATGTATAAAGGCATGATTAAATAACTGTACTTTCTTGGCAGGTTGCAGAATAATATGGTGCTCATGCTAGGAATGTGTGTGTGAAAGAGTGATGCATGCGCCGTGGCTGGCGGCCGGAATTCAGCCTCCCCGCGTGGAAGTGACCCTGGCTTGCCGAGGCATGAAGGCTTTCTCCACATGGATTTTCTAAAGTTCAGAGGAGCAGCCATCTATTTATTTATTTCACTTTTCCCAGTTGTGATATGTTCTCAGGTTTCAGTCCTATTTTACAGTAAAATCTGGAGCTCAAACGATAGAGAAATTAACGGGGTAGAGGAAGACCTTCCGCTGTTTGGAAAGGATTGGGTTAGGGATCACTTAGGCAAGTTGGCCACCCAAAAATCTATGGGCCCAGATAGGATGCACCCAAGAGTGCTGAAGGAATTGGCGAAGGTTATTGCTCAGCCTCTCTCCATCATCTTTGAGAAGTCCTGGAGAGCAGGGGAGGTGCCCGAGGACTGGAAGAGA
>JAUBOD010000016.1:163862-177504 GCA_032353885.1 Nothura maculosa
CAGTGAGGGTGACAGAGCAGTGGAAGAGGCTGCCCAGGGAGGTTGTGGAGTCTCCTCTGGAGGTCTTCAAAACCCGCCTGGATGCCACCCTGTGCCACCTGCTCTAGGTGTGCCCGCTGGAGCGGGAAGATTCGACCAGATGATCTCTAGAGGTCCCTTCCAATCTTGTAGATTCTGTGATTCTGTGCCTGTCCTGGACACACATATTGCAGATATACAGCGCTCTCTGGCACTGCTACCTACTGTTTAGGGCTATTTGCTCTCACTTAGTCTTCCCTCTAGTACCTAATGCCCTGTTGGCATCTGCAAAATCTCACATGGGTGCAAGATGTGTGTATTTTGTGGCAGAGAGGAGCAAAGAGGAAGGCCGTGCTATATGTTTGCACATGAGCAGTAATGCACCCTAGGATGGCTTCAGCACCTGTTTGTGTTATGGTTTCTTTTTGCACAGAGGAGACCAGTGCTGGAGGCATTTGGCAGCAGGATCCCAGGGGCACAGTATAGGAGTAAGACATGAGATTTGAAGTCCCTGAGTTTTTACAAATGGCTTGAAATCTATCTGGACCCCAGGAGCCTTTGTGGGAGTGGGACTTAGCTGTGTGGAAGCGAGTACACTTGCCTTTCTCCATGGAATAGCAGTGGGAAGGACCTTAGGTGGAAGTAAATCTTGTGGAAGCTCAATAGTACTTTCTGCATGTTTTCCAGGAGCAGGAATTTTGATCCACTGTGCTGATTTAAATCTGGTTAATGATCAACTCCTGTTACTCCTGTGTTAATGAGTCTCTCTTCTTGCCACATACTTGGTTTACCTCCAAGTAATAGAATGCTTTTGTCTGTTCGTCAGAAGCATAGCAATTCTTTTCACTATGAGATATTAGTACCACTTTCTGGTTCTAAATGGATGCTTTTCTCTATCTCCTCCCTTGCACTCTCCCATATTTGTCAAACACTCTACGATCCTTCTAAGAGGGTAATGAGAGACAGGGCATGATGAATGCGGCCTTTTTCTTGTGTGTGTGATGCTGAACTTAGGTGCAGACTCTGCAAGGGACCAGCTAAGTGTAAAATATTTCTTATTCAGAATTACTGTAGTGATTCCTGATGTAGCAATTATGTATGTACGTGTGTGTGTATATAGATATATATATATACGTGTGTGTATATGTATATATACGTGTATACATATGTATATATATGTATATACATATGTATATATGTGTGTGTGTGTGTGTGTGTGTATGTATGTTATCTTAAACATATCTCTTCAAGTTTTTCCAGAGCTTGGCTCAAACTTCTTAGAGTATAGTTGTTTTCAGCTTGGCAAAAGTTGCTATTATGCTGAATCTCCAAGAGATTGTAAGAAACAGTGTACAAGGAAAGACTTAGCAATTTTAATCAACAGAGCAATTTTAAGCAATCTTTTCCTCTGCCAGCTCTGCAGTACTTAGAATGAACTGCAATACAGTAAAATGCTGTTACTATAAGGAAAAAGAAATCAACTGTTTAGAGGCCAACTTCTAGTGCTGCAGCTTCTGTAATTCTCCTTGAAGTTGCTGGATGAAAGAGAGCGAGTCTTTCTCTGAAGCTGGCACTGGGGAGAAAAGAGAGGAAGAAAGACTTTAGTTAAAAACAGATAAAGTTCCTTTGTATATTAATGAGAAAATCTTGCTTTTTAACAATTTGTCCTCAGAAAATAATAGCTCTTTGTATAGACTGCAGGTTCCTTCTAGACTATAATATCTTATCAGCTAAAAGAAAGCTGTGTTTCAAGAGCAAGGAGTTAAGGAGAAAAAACTCCAGATTGGTCACTCTGTAGTATTTAGTGTTTATGTAGCAATGAATCATCTGCTTGTTTTAAGAAAAAAAGCCATAACTGGTTGTTGTATTGGTTAGATAAGTTTTCTTTAGTATGTGACAGTCATTGTCCGGGTGTGCATTTGTCTGTCTCTCCTAAAATGTGTATCCTTTAGTATCCTGCTCTGAATGCAGTGCCAAAACATTTTCTCTGGAAAACGAGTGATTGACTCACAAAGGGATGCCTGATTGATGATGTCACTTTGTCCTCATAAACTCCACCTCAATGAGGCCTATGTGGTAACAGTAATTTGGTTCTTAATGAGCCCTACAAAAGCCATGGCACAAGGAAAGGAGGATTCACAGAGGTGCGAGAGCTCCTGGGTGCCTCCAGGCCTGCTGAACATGGTCCTAGCTTGGTTGCAGCCAGAACGATAGAGCATTTTGTTATGTGGAAAGAGCAGCCAGCTCTTAATTTCTGCCTCTGGGGTGACTGTGTATTTTGCAGTAAACTGAGGATCTCCCTATCTCTTTCAAGCACCATGCCAAACTTAGTAAAGGACCAGCCTTTTGAGCTGTGATTCACTCTGATTCATCTTTCCCTGCAGTTTAATTCAAGGCAAAACAGATACATGTTCTGGTTGTACACATTTGCAGTTATCCAAAACTGCAATAGTTATCCAAAGAACTAATAGTGTTACAAAAAACCTTCAGTTATTTTTCCTGCTTACTCCAGTTTATTGAGCATTGTTTTATTTTGTCAGGTAAGCTATTCTAACTCTGCAGTTTCTATATTTTCTGTGTAAATTTCTCCTATGTTTTCCTTTTCTGCTACTTTTTAAAATTATTTTTTATTTTGACTTTGCTGTGTTGTGCTCTAAACATCAGCCAGACTGCTGCTAGTATAGAGTAGGTATTATACATCAGAGCATGTAGAGTGTTAGATATGTTGAGTCTTTCCAGTTTCTAGAAAGTATTTTTCTGATAAATGAAAAGCTTGTGAGATTTGAGTATTTTTAGTTGAGTAGTGTTTCCTATCTCTACAGCATGGATGAGTGAAATAATAATGAATTGAAACACTTGATAATCTTAGTATTAAGTGTTTTTCTCCATCCCACCATTGACATAACTAAATGAGCATGTCTGAATGCTACAAGACAGGTTTAACACACAGTACTAAACTTTGTGTATCACATTTATAGCCTAAAGCAACTGATGGTAATGTGGGTTGACTGAGTACCTTTTTGTTAATCTAATCTCTTTCAGAAGATTTTTAGGAGTACTTGTAGAATAGTTATACATGTTTTTCTTTTTCAGGAAAGCTTTTCTTGATAACTTGAATGCATGTGATTTTTTCTTCTTAGTGTTTTGAACCCTGTATCAAAGCCAGAAAGGAGTTATGTTTGCATGTACCTTTAGCTAGATTGTGAGTACAGAAGTGCTTTCCATAGTACAATATGCAATTTGAGTATAATGAAGAATAACATTCTCCTTTAATTAAAATTAATCTATGTAATTGCTTCTGTCTTATCATAGAATCATAGAATGCTTAAGGTTGGAAGGGACCTCAGAGGTCTAGTCCAAGCCCCCTGCACACGCAGGGTCACCTAGAGCGCGTGGCACAGGGCTGCATCCAGGCGGGTTTTAAAGATCTCTAAACAAAGAGACTCCATAACCTCTCTGGGCAGCCTGTTCCAGTGCTCTGTCACCCTCACAGTCAAGAAATATTTCCTGAAGTTCCTGTGGAACTTCCGATGCTTCGGTTTGAAGTCATTTCCTCTAGTCTTGTGTATAAGTCTAGACTTATGTATAAGTCATGCTAAAATACATCCCCATGCAAATGTTGACCTGCTTGCAGTATCTTCTGGACTGCAACCTTGGGCAAGTAGCATGAAGTGATATTTTAAGATATGTTTTCTTATCAAATTATGATCTCATGTTTAATCTAGAGCCTCCAGCCACTCTACAGATCATAGATCAGGATTTGAAGATAGTGACAGCTCTTTTCCTTCTTAAAGAGATTTGATATTTTCTTTTGAAATTCAGCAGCTTGCTTGTAACGATACTTGTGATCAAAGCTAATGATCCCACTTTCCCAGAGTTCCCTGGTGCAAAGAATCCTCTATATTTCATCAAATATTGTTAGTTGCTCTTGACAAGACAAAATATTTTGTTTCATTGAGGCTGATGTCAGAGTGACCAACTTCTGCTGGGGCCTGTTTGTGCACGCTTTGTGCGTGTGGGTAAATGCACACATATGTAATCCTATCTGCATAACAAGTGGTTTTAAATACTTTCAGTGAGTTTTAAGTTCACTAACAGTGTTATTAGTATCTTAAAAATGTGCAAAGCATGTCTATGGCTAGCTACAGTTTTGGCAAACAGACTTGGAGAGTAAGCTAGAAATGTGAAAGGAATTTAGGTCCTGCCTGGGTCAGCGACGTGTCTGTGTGTGTGTGTGTGTGTGTGTGTGTGTGTGTGTGTGTGTGTGTTTAGTGTATTTGTGTGGAGAGATGTTAATGTGTATGACCCAGGTACCTTGGAGCTCTACTTGGGAAATAAGGGCCCATTTTACCATATGTTTTTTATAAGCTCTATGTATTGTTAATTCTAGCAATAAGCATACCCTTATAGTTGTCCTAATATTATAGTAAGGCTGAACTTTGAGATAATAAAAAGGCTGACATCAAGGTAAAACAGTTTTCCATCAAATCATTCCTGCTTTCTGGAGGAAGTCTGTAGGTACACCTATACGTTCTCTTGAACACTGATACAGCAAATTGCATTGGCTCGAGTTCGGCTATTTTAAGGTTATTTAAGCTAATTCAGTTAATATTTTGAGCTTCTTAATGGTATAGCTCCTTTATGCATGGCTGAGACTTTAAGGAATGGAAAAACAAAACATAAAAGCTGATTTTTCTAAGCAGTTAATTAGATTCAAATTGAAATCATTTATGAAAATGAGATCTAGAATTTCCTCTTGCCAGAGTTGATGTTTTTGGTTACCACCAGCATCTGATGTTACAGCAAACAGATATTAGAGTGGCCTCATAGAAAGTCAGCTACTCAGACTGGCATTATGGGTGCCCAGGCAGGATTGTGAGAGGGACCAGGCTCTACAATAATGCCTCGTCTGACAGTCAGACTCACTCATGGAATCTGGGAGGATGAGCAAGTGAGACTGCATTCTGGCATTCTGGATGAGGAGTGTTTTATGAGAGCTGGGCAGAACTTGTCTGGGAGGCAGGGCACAGGGCTGAGTAGAGGAATGCTGCTGGAGAAGGTCAGCCTCTCTTGGCCAGACACAGTAAAAAACTTCCAGTGTGTTAATAAAGTAATGCAACTGTATAAACCAAGCATCTACTTCTCCATGTAGAGCTTAGATGCAGAAACATGTGAGTTGTGGTACGATGGCAGCACAGGCGTGAAAGGCAGTGGTGAGTAAAGGATTACTGGAGTATACAGAGATGCAGGGAAATCTGCTGTAATTAGTTGGCATTACACAAATGGCACATAAACATCCTTGCTGAAACGCAACCCTGCAAAGCTGAGGGAAGCTCTAAAGCTGGCATCCTGTTGGTGTCTTGTTGTAACCACAGAGCAAATTAGGGGGGAGAGTTTTGGCATCAGTGTCTAAGGTAAGTTCCTGCTTGCTTAGAAACAAACACACAAAACAAAAAACAAAAACCTCACAAGCTAAAACCTCTTTTGAGGTTTAATGTAGAATCCAGGTGACTTCTCAGGTACAAGATCATGTTTGAGAAAGTTGTCTGTAGTGAAAACTTGAGCTGTGTGTACCTGGTAACGACCAATTTAGTCCCCCTAGGATTTTTTCTGTGGTTCTAAATTTTATTTTAATTCTAAAGTTCAAACTACTAAAGTTTTTGAAAAGCTGCAGCTTCTGCTTATAATAGCTGATGAGTTAAAGAAATGAAGTAAAGATGTTTTTTCTAGCTTTCCAGGAACACCTGGACAACTAAGTCAATTTGAAAATGTAACTTATTTGAAGGAAACTCAAAAGTCTTAAGAGCAAATTTGTACTGAAGATAGAATATCTGCTGTAGTACCAAAATTACCAAAAGACTTATGTATAATGCTACTGTGATGAGCATGGTGTGCTGTATATGGAGGGCAACCACAAAGTAAATTCACATGGATTGGGTAAACCCCCACACTTTTAAAAGGCTTCAAAACCAGGATGGAAAAAAAAAGAGCAAGAAAGGCCAAGAGAAACCCAGGGAAGATAAGGCTCAAATAAAGAGACAAGCAACAAGTTATTTAAGAAGTAATAATGATTTTTTTTCTCCTGATACATAATTCTTCAGGAAACTAATCTGGGCCACAAATATAGCTCCGTTCAGATCTATTTAGGATCTGAACCCTGTAAATAAGTAAAAAGGAGAACAGCTGATTTTAACCAAAATTGCCATCTGATGCCATTAATAACATAAAAATTACCCTTAAAAGGTAAATATCTATAACTGTGTAAGTTCCAAAAGGATCACAGTGATGACTTCCTTTGCATAACCTATGATATTTTCTTTTCTTGAAAAAGGTCCTTATCACTTCTGTTTTTTTTTTTTAAAGAATTTAAGAATAGCCCTGAATAAAAACATGCTGATGGTTTAGGTTTACCGACAAAATGAACAACTTAATTTTTTATGACAAGTTTAGAAGACATCATCTTAGCTTAACCTAAAAATGCTCTGTTTTTGGGATCATAGGCATGCTAGTTTCCCACATCTTTTGATATTGGGTCTATCTGCAACTGGAGGTAAAAGCTACAGACAGTTTTGACAATTTTTTCTCTGTTTGTTGCATGTGAATCTCTGACTACAGTATATCATATTCTGATTAAAATGCTTTTCTAGATGAAATACTGCAACGTGTCTGCTCTAACCAGAAGGAGGAAGTATAAAAATAATCTCCATTTCCAAAGTGGATTAAAGTTTAATCATTTCCTGTCTGACATGCAGGTGTTTATTTTATGAAGATGAAAAAAAGTTGCTCTATGTTGGTTTTTTTGTTTGTTTGTTTATAGCACATGGAAACATATTTTCTCTAATTTTCTGCCTTTTTAAGAGTATCTATGGGGAATTAAAAAAGATGACAGGAGTTTTCAAGAGGCAACTATACTGATGAAGTATAAATTCTGTAGAAAAATCAGTAGGAGACGTGGTCATCACGATACTTTCTACAGAATATGAAAAAGGTGGGAACAAAGAAAAAGAAAAGCCGAATATTGCAGTATTAATGCCAACGTAATTTTCTAACAGTAATGCTTTTTTTTTTTTGGTTTATTTTTTTCCGCAGCTATGACCACTTCTACAACAAGTGGAAGAAGACACTAATTTCCCATAACAATCTTTTAGTTTTTATGTTCAAAGAAAAAAAAATATCTGCAGCCTCTGTTACAGGGACAGAGTATTAGTCAGATAAAGAGACAATGTTTGGCTGAAAGTGAAAACCAAGTGAAAAATCTAAAAAGGATAGTTGAGGTATAGAGACTGGCCCAGCAGATGTTGCTGCCATAATGTAACTGTTATTCTTACATCATCTTTGGCACACAATTCTGATAAATTCTTAAAAATACAAGCTCTTCCTTCTGCAACTGAAAACCAGTGTTTCCTGGTAGGAGACTCTCCCTCATTTTTAGACTTGAAAGTAATTCTACTCCAAATAGAATTGTGTGTCATCTTTTAATGCTGCAGTTAATTATTTCTTGTTTGCTTACTTTTCATTTGGGATCTTCATCTTGTGCTGTATTGCTGTGGCGCTGATAGGGACATGTCAGCAGAAGAGTGCACGTGGCAATGGAAATGTTTTCTATTCATCACATGAAAAAAAAATCATCAAAAAATAAGCCTCAGCCGGGCTGCAGAGTTCTCTTTTCCCATTTTCCTTTATTCTGCTTTTATAAAGGACATGTGAAATTGATTATTTGTCTTTTTGTCTGTTGTTTATGGTAGAGTGGAAACTACCAAAAAGCATTTTTGTCTTGGTAAATTAATGGATGCTTAAGCATTGGATGGCTTAGAAAGCATCCTTGTCATATCTGTAGCTCACTGCATGAATGTATGTGTGTGACTGACGTTGTTGTGGTAACTTTTGCTATGAAGCCATAGCAAAACTCACATTGAATTCAACAGTACTGGAACTGGGCTCTCTTATGTCCTGGAGGTATCTTAAATGCCTTTCTCTACTACAAATGGAGAACTGACCAAAGAGGTGCTTTAATGTTGATCTTGACACTGGAAAAGTTACTGAATGTTCCAAAAGACAAATAGTATATGATGTGGTTCTGAAAATTCAGAGCAGACTTTTGAAAACTATAAATAGGGATGTTCCTAATGCTTTTTTTGCCCTCTGTTGAAATGCATGTGACTCAAAGAGTTCAGTGAAAAAAAAGAAAGACAAAAATGCTTTTAATGGTTAAACAGAGATGCTGTGATACTAAAGAAAGAAAAAATACTGTTAATTCTAAGTAGTTATTTGAAAATAGCAGTTCAGTTCATATGGATAATTCCAACCTTTCAAAAGGCAAGAAGTCATGGATGAGTTTAAGTAATGGATAAGTTTACTGTGGCAATGGCTTTGTTTATCTTGTGCTGGGAGCTTTTCACAAGAGTTGCATGTAGTTCTGGGTGTATTGCAGGTAGGTTATGTTGCATGTAGTTGCATGTAGTTCTGGGTGTATTGCAGATAGGTATTGAATACAGATACTTGAGCGAGTCTGTTTTACTTGAACACTCTATCTTCTAGCTAAAGGATGCTGATATAGTGTTTATTAGTATGCGTTTACATGTATTATAATCCATGGAGTTTGTAAATCTATGAGAGTTATTGATTGTTAAGTTAATATCTGACTCTTCAGTGGTAGCCTCCAATGCTGTTTTGTAAAAATGACCCTGTATTATTCACTTGATGGTTCTGTCATGATTTGCTGTAGGGAGAGCTTGTTTCCGTTACAGATACCTTTTGAACCAAGCTCACCTTGAAGAAGTTCTTGTCATGATGGCTTTATGATGCACTTGTCATAAAATCTTGATTCAGTTCTCCTATAGAATCAATGACAGACTGGGATCTTTAAAATTTGCTACAGGAAAGAGATATTGCTTAGTAGTGGTGTTACTGGTTTAATTGCCCCACTCAGCAGGCCTTTACGCTCCTAAAGCTCTTTGACACTCCGTTTTCAGAGAATTAACTGAGAAGCATGTAGAACTGGAAACAATAAAAACTCAGTTGTAGTTAAATCTTTTCGTATGCTTGCATTGCATTCTATTTTAGCTTTGAGTCACAAGGGCTCCTGCCTTGCTCTCTGAAATAGCACGTGCCTATTTTGGGAAAGTTGGTGGATGCTGCAGGAAAGAAAGCCTCCTTCAAACAACTAGACCAGTATCCTCTTTTACTGTCCAGTATTTTCCTTTACTATTTGTCATCAGGAGGGTAAAAATGAATAGTAAGAGCTGGGAGGTATCTCTCTTCAGGACAAGTGATGTTTCTTAGTCATTAAATTGAGTTACATCTCTTAGGTTCTCTAATTTCTACCCTGAAGAGGATTTGTTGTTTGTGTCTTTGCCATCGGTTGGGCTTATGAAAATACGGAGTTACTTGATAAAGCCTGTGACTAGGTGTGACCTTGTCTTTACAAGCTAGGCATGTTCCAGTAATCATTGCATGTACAGCGCGAGAGTATATGTTAATACATGGCCGTATTGTGTGTTCAGGAAATGGTAAAATGTGAACAGATAAGTTAGCTCTCAACAAACAAAAAAGCTTCTGGTACTTGTCATGGTGACACTCCTGTGAACTGCAGGATATTTAGCAGCTTAAGTGGACCACACATTATCCTGTGATTACTTTCCATAACTATTCTGATTTTTTGTAAATACATTGCTATTGATTTTCAAAGCACATCTTGTATGCGTGACTAGCGTAAGAAACAGAACAGAATTGTAAGTTCTCAACAATTTTGGAATTTGAATCTGAAAAAATCTGATCGATGCCACTTTTTCTTCTGTTTTCTGGTAGTAGTCCAGTTAACTTTGAGGAGTTAACGATTTTTGTTTTGATCCATAGAAATGTGACTTTTTTTCCCCCCCCTCTGGTTAAAAATGGATTCTCTGAGCTATTGTTTAGAAACCATTTTGAAGTCTAGTAAATTGACTAAATATGGTGCAGCCACCATTTTGTTGCCAGCCAGCTTGGTACAGTTGTTCTTGGAACTACTAGCAGGATTCTTGAACACAAATTTGGAAAGTCTGGTATTTGATGAGAGCTGATATGTGGGATGCAGACATTCAGCTGTTGTGTTGAAGAGCCTTGCCGAGTGTGTGACTTTGATTAAATCCTCTGGACTGTTTCAAACAGATTTGAGCATTCTCATTCGTAGAGCCATTTGGGCTGTGGTCCCGAGAAGAGCTGACTGCTGTTTTGCTTGTGAATTCTGTCCGAAGAATGCCAACATTTGGTAGAAGCTGCTTGTTGAAATCTTTTTCCTGTAAGTAGCCCATGTTTTCCTTGGCAGTTGGTGTGCTGTGAGTATGCTTTACTATCATGTGCTTTTGTGCTGCATGTTTGCTGTACTTGAAAAAGCATAGGCTGCGTAACTGGCATGTTGCTGCTTTTTTGAACGTAAAAGTGTTCCCCAAGTGCATCTTTCTGCTATTGAAGAGCTGCTGTAAAAACAACTGGCAGATTGAAAATGATTCAAATCGCATAGTTGTGGTAATGCCTCTCTTTGAGAGTGCTCTAAACACCAGCTCAAAACAGCCTTGGGCTCAGGGGGCACGAATATCCAGGCAGAACAGCTCTGTGATACAGCAGTGTTAGCTGTGATGGGGAATAAATATCAAGAAAACGGCTTTTTTTTTTTCCTCGATGGATGGATGGTTTGCTCACTGATGGTCACTAAGAGATGGTTCATGATAGTAAGAGCTGTGGTTAAGTGCCTTGTAAAGGGATGTGAGTAAATCAGCAGCCAGGCTTCCCTTGCCAAACTTGTCTTTGCTTAGGGCCTGGAGAGTTGTGCCTGCCAGGCACAGCCCTGACTCTGTTCACTTGCTTCGGGTGCCTGCTGCTTCCTCTACACACATTTCGTGATGTTTTCTAGATAGCTTTCTTTCATATGTTAATGGCAACGATAATTCTCTGTTCTTATATTTGGTTTTATTTTTTTTTCCTCCTTTGGAGAAGGGTAGGGGAAATAGGAGTGACATAGAAACAAAAAGGAAAATGAATTTAAAAGCACTTTAACCCTGGTGTACTTCACAAACATTTTCCAGATTTATTTTCATGACTATTACAGTTATTAATAAAATTTATGGAAATTGTTATTATCTGAAGGTGGATAACTGGTGGATAACAGTGATCCAAGGATGACTTTCTTCCATTCGGATGTTAATTCCCAAGAGCTGTCATGCCAAAGACTTTTTTCTTTTCTTTTTTTTTTTTTTTTTCCTCTCTCTTCTCCTTCTTGATCAGTTTTAGCAGGTCTGGCTGTATGCTTACTGCAAGCAAGACATCTTTATTTTGGGAGAATGTATATTAGAGATGTTTTTATATTTATGCATATGCATATGTTTTTTATAGTGCATATATTGCATATATTTTATATGCATATATAAAATTGATATATAGATATATAAAATTGCATAATGCATATATTTTATATGCATATGTATATGTTTTTATATTTATGCAGCAAATGAAAGAATTTCTTATCCAGCTTTTTAAGGGCTGGATGAGGAGAGAGTTTAACGATGGAGCGTGATGATGGGTACTGCTAAGTCATTTCTGTTCTAGCTACTACTGTTACTTAACTCAATGTAAATATCCCTGTAGATGCAACTCTGTTGATTCCTGTGTGCAATGGGGGTTGCATAAGCTCTCTGAGATGTATGTAGTTAATGTGAAATGCTTTGATGTTCTGACCACCAGGAATGTGCCAAGAGCCTGTCTATGTCACAGTGGACTCAATCACTTTGTGTTTTGTTGTTCTGGGCATAGATCTGGTCTGCCATTCAAATTCAGGTCTGCCAGGAAATGGAAGTCGATGCTTGGATCTGTTCCTCTTAAGGAGGCGTTTCTGTTACTGAATGTACCTGGTCTGCCTTTTCAGAGAGATTTGACCTTTGGGGAGAAGGGGAGAGAGGTCCTTTCTGCTCCAGAACACAAAGGAAGACTTTGTACTCCCAACATCTGGATAGAGAGTGCTCTTGTTTTAGTGTTTACTTTTTATCCATTTTACTACCACTATTAGGTTTATTAAACAGTGAGGAGGAGAAGATGATATCTTAGCCATGAAGACACTAGCTTTAGATATGGCATGGGGATTCTGGATGCCAAGGAGTGGTAAAGCAGGCTATGTGAATGGATCTGATTTCTAACCTTTGAATGGTATTGATTTAAATATATGAGAGGAAAAAAAAAGTGTATGGATTGGTTCAGTCATCTCTGCCTTGTCTGTATTTAGCTAATTATCTCTTGATGCTCTTTGTTTCCAATGAGTCTTGTAAAGATAGGAAAATTATATTTGTAAAGTCTTCACCCTGTAATTATGTATGGAGCTTGTGTACTGTATTTCTGTTGCTTTTAAGTTTGAATGTGGTAATGCTGCAAAATCCAGACTTGTAGTTATTACTCACGGTGAGATCCCATCTGACGTTAGTGTTTTCTTTTCAAGCAAAGAGTGCTGTTATGTTGTATTAACCTCTGGGAAACTCTCAGACCTCTGAGGTGTATGGAAACTGAAAAAAAAAACCTATGACTGTGTTTACTGTTCTCTGTGTATTTATTATAGACTTTGTACATTGTCTGTCATGTTTGTAGTTGGTTTTTTTCTTCCCAAAGCAATGTATTTGTATTAACGTTAATAACTTTTTCATGGCAAAGAATGTAGATCAGGTGAAGCACTATGACCAAAGAACTCATAACTTATAATACCTTGTAAAACTGAGCATCTATAGGATTTATTAAAACAAGGATCAGTAAGTCTTACTTCTCAGGAAAAAAACTACTGATGTGTGAAGGTGTTTTTATGCAACAGTCAAAGCACTTGATCCTGAAATATTTACTGCTCTTACATCTTGATAGCTGCATCCTTGCAATAGAATCAGGCTGCAGAATGTCTTCCCTGTTTTAGATGCAAATATGCATTTCAGCTTTAATGATGGGCCCACTTCATCTTTCATCTGAATCTGTGTAGTACTCTACTACTTAGCTGACCTTGGAGATTGACTTAAGTGATTTTATTTCCTTTTTTTTTGTTTCCTAAACTTAAATAATAATGTAACTCATAGTAACTCAAAGGATTTTTCATTGTGTGAAAACACAGCGAATTTCAGGGTAAGGAAAGAAGTGTGTGTAAAAGAAAATCTATCCAAACCTGGCTGTACCAAGTCTGGAAGCAAGTATAATACTAATGCTTCCTAATTGTATCAGTACTTGTCTATACTTAAATAAAAGTCTAGCCTTTCTGTTTGAATTATCCTTACCTGTTCTGAGATCAATGGGAATTAAAAAAAATGCTAGCCTCTGGAAGATACTGTTTCCATTATGGTGCAAACTTTGTTGCACAATGTGAAATTGAAGCTTGAACAGCCGAAGTCCCTTGTGAGTTGGAATTTACTCTGCTTTCCTGAGGTCTTGAAACTACTGTTATGACTAAAAGTTTGAACAGCTGATTGGAAACAAGTGGGCCTTGCACTCCTTGCCACTTTAGTGGTAAGGCTGCAGCTGTCCCGACAAGGAGGAGAGGCACGTTGGGAACTCCACTCAAATGCCTCTACCTAAACGCACGCAGCATGGGGAATAAACAAGAGGAACTGGAGTTGCATGTGCGGTTACA
>JAUBOD010000016.1:177604-197895 GCA_032353885.1 Nothura maculosa
AGACGAGTACACAGTGCGATGGATTGAGAACTGGCTGGATGGCAGAGCTCAGAGGGTGGTCATAAATGGGGCCGAGTTCAGATGGAGGCCTGTGGCCAGTGGTGTCCCCCAGGGGTCGGTGCTGGTCCCGGTGCTGTTCAATTTGTTCATCAACGACCTGGACGAGGGCACGGAGTGCACCCTGAGCAAGTTGCGGACAACACCAAGCTGGGCGGAGTGGCCAACACTCTGGAGGACTGAGCTGTCATCCAGAGGGACCTGGACAGGCTGGAGACTTGGACAGAGAGGAATCTCATGATGTTCAATAAGGACAAGTGTAGGGTCCTGCACCTGGGGAGGAATAACCCCAGGCACCAGTACCAATTAGGGGGTGACCTGCTGGAAAGCAGCTCTGAAGAGAGGGACTTGGGAGTCCTGGTTGACACCAAGTTAACCATAAGTCAGCAGCGTGACCTCGTGGCCAAGAAGGCCAAGGGGATCCTGGCCTGCATCAGGAGGAGTGTTGCCAGCAGGCCAAGGAAGGTGATTCTGCCCGTCTACTCAGCTCTGGTGAGGCTGCACCTAGAGTACTGTGTGCAGTTCTGGGCTCCCCAGCATAAGAGGGACGTGGAGCTTCTAGAGAGGGTCCAGCGGAGGGCAACGAAGATGATGAAGGGACTGGAGCATCTCTTGTACAGGGAGAGACTGCGTGAGTTGGGCCTGTTCAGCTTGGAGAAGAGAAGGCTGAGAGGGGATCTTATTAACATGTATAAATACATGAAGGGGGATTGTAAGAAAGAGGGGGCCAAGCTGTTTTCGGTGGTGGCCAGTGATAGGACAAGGGGTAATGGGGGCAAGCTTAAGCACAGGAGGTTCCACCTGCAGGTGAGGAGGAGCTTCTTTACAGTGAGGGTGACAGAGCAGTGGAACAGGCTGCTCAGGGAGGTTGTGGAGTCTCCTTCTCTCGAAGTCTTCAAAACCCGCCTAGATGCCACCCTGTGCCACATGCTCTATATGTGCCTCCTCGAGCGGGAAGGTTGGACCAGATGATCTCTAGAGGTCCCTTCCAAGAGCATCCAAGACCTGTTAAGCTAGGAGGCAAGCTGAGCAAGCTGATCTCCTGGAATACCTAGAATTGATGGTAATGTTTGAGAAAGGGGCAAATGTACACTATGTTGCTCGTTTCTTCTTTGTTTTGAATGCATAAGTATTTTTTTATATCTAAATGTTTGACATTGGCTGAGTTTCTAGTAAGAGACAGACTCTTACTAGAAATGAAGGGAAAATCTATTAGCTTTTATATTGACCTCTTTGCTTTGCTTTTATTTTAGTTTGCAAGTATGCCTGCCATAAGAAATGTGAAGACAAGGTAAGCCTGTTTACTTTCCTGATCTCTCATGATCTGTATGTATTTTGGCTGCAGAGATGTATCAATTAATTTAAAAGATTATTAGATCAAATACCTAGCTGTCAAAATACCTAGATCAAATACCTAGCTTTATAACTTTTTTTTTGGGGGGGTGGGGAGGGGAACCACTCTTGCTATTAATAGAGCTTGGGACCCTCTATAGTTAAGATCTGCATCAATGACTTAGTTTTTCATTTCTCCCATAGAAGTACCTGTTTCAAGCTAAAAACCACAAGCTAATTGTGTGAAATATAAACTACATAGTTGTGCCAGTAAGGAAAATGTAGTCTGAGTAAACACACATATTTTGCTGTTCTGGTAAATGCAAGCTGTGAGAATTAAATGCAAGCTCTAAGCTGTAGATTGTGAAAAATGTAAGCATGCTACTCATCTATTTACAGTTTCCACTGTAGAATGTTTATACCTCTTATTCATTACTAGATTTTTGATTATATTTTTAAATCTCCAAGTACCTTTAGAGGTGAAAGAATAGTCTGCCCTTGCTGTGCCTCCCTGTTTGGCAATTTTTATTGCATTTCATATTGAATTTTGTTAACTCTGTTTAAAGCAAGTGTCTTTGGCCAAAGCCATGTTTTCAAAGCTTAAGATGACTGCTTTCAAATTAAAAATGACTTTTAAAATAGATCTTGCATATTTGTAAAGTATCAAAATAGCACGAGTCCATGTGTATACCAAGAGACTGCTTTTCAGCTGGCAAATGTCAGAACATTGATATATAATATCTAGGAACAGTCTGAAATGAGGGAAGAGGAATTAACCATTTTATTCAATGGACTATGCGCTTTCAGAATCCAAAGACCTCTGTGTGTGACAGAGCAAATTAATACTAAACATGTACAATGTTTCATTTATCCTTTGGCTTTCATAACAAAAGTATGAAGATCAGAAACTTTATTGTTATTCTTGAGCTATAAGGTATGCATATTAGCAATTATATGGGCACTCAAAAGTATTGTTATAAGAAAGATAGAGCTAATACATGGCTAAATATTACTCAACGGTAAAAACTAATGCTGTTGCACTGAAATTGTCTTCTGTTTATCTTAAGTGCATAGTCAAACTGAAATCAAAAGCCAGTATATTGTTCAACTCTGGATATATTATTCATCTGGTATTACAAATAAAGAGATGACCAGGTAGATGTGAGTAACATATCTTGTGCCGTATAGAAGGAGGACCATGTAAACAAAAATGGAAGATGAAAGCGCCACTTACTATTACCAGATTGTTTTAACATATCACCTTTGTGTTGCGTTCTTTTTTTAATGTGTACATGTTTTTCATATCTTTCCTTTGTTTTTTTTTCTATTGGAACTAGCCTGATTATATTTTTAATATTAAAAACATTGAACAGATCAGACCTAAGTTTCCAGATTTACATAGAGAATTGAAAATTTAATTGCCAGAAGGACTATATGATCTGCCAAGTCATCATTTTGTATGAAGTTGTAGCAGAACAGGACCAAACTGGGGCCAGTACAGTAGCATCCAGGCAGTAGAAAAATCCATCACTGTGAAGTTCCTTTCTTTATTCTGTGCCAGTTATAGCTGAAAAGAAATAGATACTACCAGTGTCTAGGAGTCTACCAGGGTCATCTGTAGAATTGTGGAAATTTAAGGCATTTAAACAGTGTTGCAGTCCTTAGAGGACATGACTTTGCTTTCACAGAACCACCCTCATAGAACAGCTTAATCTGCTTTTAACCAAAATTGGTGCTCAATATTGGCTAAGCATTAGGATTGGGCTTGTAGTAATAACAGTGAGCTTTTGGAGACCACAGAACTATTTCTGTTTATATTGTGGTCTGATGTTTGGTCTTGGGCATGGATTTGTTTGTTTTGGTATTTCCAATAAATCTAAATACATTCAAGAGAAGAACTTAGAACTTTGGTTTTCTGGACCGTTCTGAGAAGTTCTGGTAAATAAAAGTGGGAGTTGGTTGAGAATTTCCCATTTGAGGATGGAAGTGTTAATGTGCATTTGGAAAAGTGTTACCTAGTCTGCAGGGCAAATGCAAAATCTTGTTCTAGTAAAATGCAAATAGTAGCAATTAAATATGCAAGATGTCGCTTTTTTCATCATGTAATTGGGAACATTCAAGGGATTTTAATAGTAAATAATAGTGATGGTAATGTAGTGAGGGTAGTACATTATCTGATCTAATAAAAAGTACTTGATCCTTCCTTGTGCATAGGCTTTGGTTTTCCAAACAATGCATACAGATATCAGCATGGACTTCCACTGCAGAGAATGATTAGTTATTAATATCAGTAGCCTGCAGGTTTGCTTGGGTAGCTCCTGGGTAGTTCTAGAGTTTCCTGTGGTAATGGTGCAGAAACCATGTTGAATCACAGAATACTGTGGTAAGCATTTCTTTAAACTTGTTATGGAGACAAATCATTTCATACAGATGCCATATATTATAAACAGGAAATGATATTTCAGCCAGTATTTATCCTGTCAGGCATTTGGGTGTTCAGTGTTAAAAAGATTGATATATAGAGTGTCAAAAATATATAATATAATAGCATAACTGTCATCAAGATACTGGTTTGTGTGTGTATACATGTATATATATGTGTGTGTGTGTGTGTGTATATACACACACACACACACACACACACACACACACATATATATATATATATATACACACACACACATACATACAGAATAGTAACATAGTAATGGAAAATAAATTAATAGTGTATTACAGAAGACAAGGCATCTGAATCTTTCCTTCAGTGCCTGACATGTTTGCTGCATTTTTGGTTTGATTAAAAAAATAAAGATAGAAATGGTTCTAGAAGGTTTTGAGTTGGATTGGGTATGTATTTAAACTGTCTAAACATTTGAAGACTTTGAGGAAAGCTGTAGCCAAAATTACATTCACATCCATTTGAGTCTTGTGGAAAGAGTTTAATGGACTCTTTCTTTGGAGGTATCCTTCCTTTCTAAAATGTGTTATACTTATAAGGCAAGAATATGTTTTCTGTAAGAGCTACCTTGCTCACAGCTTATAGAGAATAACTATTTTTGTGTCAGTTAAACATTCCCCAAGATCTAATGTGTAAGTAGTTAGTCATTTGAAAGTCATGCAGAAATGGATGGAATGACAACCAAGAAAGTTGCAATTCTGCTAATGTTGTAATCATTTTTGAAAACAGTAATACTATCAGCACAATAAAATATGATTCCAAAGCTCCGGGGGTCATATCATAAATGTTCATAAAAAGTATTTTATGTAACTTGGGCCATAAAGTCCTATAACAAAGCAAATAATTTACAGATGTGTTCAGGTAAAAGCAACAACACAGACTTTTCATTGGCAACACTACAGTGTTGGTTTTCAAGATTTTGCAAGGGAATTATGATATTATGCTTACCAATGAATAAGAAAGTAAAATTCATATAGTCTAAAACATCCATGAAAATAAGGTTTATGAAGACATGAAAGTAAGAGCTGAATTTGTTCCAAATATATAAAAGAAGGAAGAACCAATTTTGAGATTTTCTGAGACTTTTGTTTCTTCAAGTTAGAATGAAATCTGAGTAAGTTTAGTGTGAATTTTTCAGTTGTCACTGTCATAACACTGTATGCAGAATAACATGTAAGCAAGCCTTGTGCTTTCTATCCTAGGGCCCAACAAAAAAACAAAGCAAAACAAAAACCCAAGAAATTACAAAACTGAAAGGAAATACGGAAGCAGGAATTTCAGCATTGCACTTTTGGCCTATTGAATTCAGTCCCATTATTTTATTTGCAAAACTAGTTTGTAGATTATGAAACTAGGTAGCATAAATTCCTCAGATAATGTTGATACCAGTGCTAGAATCATGTGAGCTATAAAAGCAAGTTTACTCCCTTCCCTGACCCCACTGTCTTGGAAATATGTGTGAAAAAATAAAGATGTAAATGTAGCAAATGACTGCATATAAAAGCTTGAGAGAGGTCCATCTCTGTCAGATTCCTATTTGCAATTTAGCCCTGAAATGGAGGAGTTGGAGGAGGAATTAATGGAAATTAAGAATGTACAAATTCAGAACAAATGTCAGGAAGCACTTTTTCATGTAGAAACCAATAAATATTGAAAGAGATTTCCCAGGCATATTTGTTGAGATGAAAAGCTGGGAGTTTTTTGGGGACTGAAGTAATCTAATCCTGTCCTGGGAAAGTGAATCTCGGAATGCTCCACACTGGGATTGGGCTAGTCAAGCAGTTGGTTCTGAATGAATCCTTGACCTCTTGTGAACTATGATTTGTGAAACAGTCTACCCTGTCCCTGCCAGCACAGCATCAAAAATCATCATTAGGGTCCCACAGAAACATATGGGACGTGATTCAGCTTGCAAGCAGTGCATTTCCATGGGCTGTACTTGGTGGGTCTGGTGCTCACTCCTCGGTGTTGCACATCAGCAGCTCTGGGCTATGACAATCCTGCTGCTCTCAGCCTCAAAGCCTGAGACATCCTGATGGAAAGATGTGGTTGCATCTGAAAAGTGACTCCACTTCAATATTGTGGCTGCACCTACTCAAAATACATATTTGCTGTTAACATATTTGTATGCTCATCAAGGTGGCTTGATGAACTGTAATTAGAAGCATGTTGATGGAAAAGCTGCCCTTTAGCGTCACTGACATTATGGCATTGCTAATTTGCTGCTGTGCTCTGGTGATGCCCTTTTGATTATGCAAAGCCCTTATAGTCCTTCCATAGGAAAGCCCTTGTTAATGACCTGACACAGATAAAGTAATTGTAGTTTATTTGGTTTTGCAGCATGTTGATTTAAAGTAACCCTATCCTTTTAAGTTGTTATCTTATAATATAGTATTTTATTCTAATTTACTAATAAAATTAGTGAAGACTGTCTTTGCCTTTTAGTTACTTTCTGCCTTTTTCCTTAAAATGATGAGAGAGGAAAATCACTCTAGAGGAAAAAAAACATAGTGTGTACTATATTTAAAAAAAGATTAAAACTGTTCTTAAAAAGAGCTTGCTATCTTTTTTTTATTCGTTGTTTAGGCTTTTTGTTTGTTTTAGTTTTGTTTTTACTATGAGAAAAAAAACACAATTAAATTCTGAAATAATTTTGTTTTGCTCTACAAATCTCAGTTAATTTAGGTAATTATTGTGTTGCCTCAATCCATGCATGGTTAACATGGAAACATTTCTGTATGGCTATTTGGAGGAACATATGTAATTAAAGTTCCCTGAGCTCTCAGAAACTACAGTGTGTGTAATACCCCAGGGCTTTGCTCTGGCTTTGCAACACAAATTCCTTTTTTTCCTTTTTTCTCTCTCTGGCTGTGATATAGCAATATTCTTCTGTCAGACCACAGGCTTTTCGCTTAGCTGTCTGTCCTGGATTACCATGTATTTCTCTCCATCTTTCTTTTATTTTTACTCTGTCAGTTATGTATGTGT
Organism: Nothura maculosa; assembly: GCA_032353885.1. NCBI lineage: Eukaryota > Metazoa > Chordata > Aves > Tinamiformes > Tinamidae > Nothura > Nothura maculosa. The sequence continues at coordinate 184,440 of JAUBOD010000016.1, forward strand.
GAGGTACAGAGCTAGGGCATTAAAAGGCTTCTCATGACTCCGGACCAAATTTTCTTTGAAATTTGGGAATTTGAAAACCACTTTTGGAGCATCCCCTGTCCTGTGGGAGGATCTCAAGTTTGGGTACTCATGAGCCATATATTCTGGACATTTCTTGTAGTTCTTCTCCCTGAGAACTGACTCCGTATTAAGGCCTCATTTTATTTAAGCTCCTAAGCAAACTCTTAAATTTTTATAAAATCAATAAATTTAAGGATGTGCTGAAGAGTCATACCGAATCAGGGTATCCAAGAATGTGCAGCAGTGCATACTTTCCTAGGGAGTGCTGCCTAACTAAACCTGGAAGATACTTTTGCTACAACTAAGCCAAAAAGACATTTTCCTTACATATTATAGTTTGATACTTTACCAGTCTGAAATTATGTTTCAAACAAATATACTACTGCAGGTGGCTCTATGCCTTTTTCCAGTTGTACTACTATGCATTTAATTATACTTGGGGTTTGGTTCCTTACACTTTATTCCCTTTTCACCTTTCAAGAAGTTCATATTTAATCAAAGCTTCAGGATTTTGTATTAATGGCCTAAAATTCTTGTTCAGGCTAGTTTTCTGAGGTACATCATGCCACTTTAGTATTTCCAAACTCAGACCAAACAACTTATTACCTTTGAACATTGCAGTTTATTTTTCTTAGAGAAAAGGTAGATTTCTAACATGATTTCAGCCTTCTCTCATTTGTAAAGCCACCAGAATGATTTTTTTTTTAGTAATAAAAAGTATAAATGCTGACATAGAATCATAGAATCTTCAAGGTTGGAAGGGACCTCTAGAGATCATCTAGTCCAGCCTTCCTGCTCAAGCAGGCACACCTAGAGCATGTGGCACAGGGCGGCATCCAGGCGGGTTTTGAAGACCTCCAGAGAAGGAGACTCCACAACCTTCTTGGGCAGCCTGTTCTACTGCTCTGTCACCCTCACTGTAAAGAAGTTCCTCCTCACCTGCAGGTGGAACCTCCTGTGCTTAAGCTTGCACCCATTACCCCTTGTCCTATCATTGGCCTCCACTGAAAAATGCTTGGCCCCCTCTTCCCTTCAATCTCCCTTCATGTATTTATACATGTTAATAAGATCCCCTCTCAGCCTGATGAGTTACATGATACTCTGTCTTGTTATTTTTCTTAAAGCTTAGATTTAAAAAAAATTTTCTAGGTATTGCTGTTTAGGAAAACCTAATTCTTCCCTTGGCTCTGTTCTCTCTCTCTCTCTTTTTTTTTTTTTCCTTTGTTTTTTTCTTTGTTTTTTTTTTCACTGAACTCTTTGAGTCACATGCATTTCAACCAAGGCCCCCTCCCCATTCCGCAGCCCACTAACATTTTCCCTCGTCTTCCTCTTGCTGCTAACGTACTTATAGAAACCCTTCCTGTTGTCCCTGACATTCCTCGCCAATTCTAGTTCGACCCAGGCTTTGGCCTTCCTCATTTCGCATCTGCATTCTCTGGTAATGCGCCTATATTCTCTTCGGAATAATGATTCTGATTTTCATGTTGTCTGCATTTTCTTCTCTGCTTGTCTTTTTAATTTTATGTCTCTTGATTTCGTTTAAATCTTGACCTCAGCTGTATGCACTTGGCTGCTTTAAATTTCTTTGGTGAGAGACTGTAGATGTACATCATGAATTTAAACGTTCACTGTTTGCTGAATGTGTACAGTGGAGTAATTCAGGAGCAGTGCTTCTAAATTTTCTGTTTTCCAATGAAATATTATGAACAGAAAGGTGGTGATTTCTGCCTCTGTGGAGTCCTAATGCAGTACACTACTTGCTTGTTCACTGCTGAAGAATAGCATACATAAAGGAGCACTTCTCTTGGCTTCTATTAATGTTGAGATAAAGAGTTCTGTTCAGCAATATCCTAGGCAAGGGGACCAAGGGAAAAAAATGAACTGAACAGAATCATTTTGTTGTTACTTTATGAGGTTTCACAGAATCACAGAATGATTCAGGTTGGAAGGAACTTCTAGAGATCATCTAGTCCAATTAGGTGTCCTGCTCCAGCAGGGACACCCAGAGCACGGGGAACAGGGTGGCATCCTGGCAGGGTTGGAAGACCTCTGGAGAAGGAGAATCCACAACCTCCCTGGGCAACCCCTTCCAGGGCTCTGTCATCCTCACATTGAAGAAGTTATTCCTCATATGGAGATGGAACTTCCTGTGTTTCAACTTATACCTATTGCCCCTTGTCCTATCAGTGTCCACCACTGAGAAGAGTTTGGCACCTTCCTCGCTACATTCACCTTTCAGGTATTTATATGTATATTGATTAAATCCCCTCTCAACCTTCTCTTCTCCAGGGAAAACAGGCCCATCTCGCTTAGTCTTTCTTCATAAGATAGATGCTCCAGTCCCTTAATTACTTTTCATGGGGAATATGAAACTAGAAAAGAGATTGACTGGAGTATGAACTCAGTAAGCTGGACCCGGAAGCACTCAGAAGAAGCGGCGGATGATTGTTATAGGTGACTCCTGCTGCAGGGAATGGAGGCACCCCTCTGCAGACCCGACCCCTTATCCAGAGAAGTCTGCTGCTTGCCAGGGGCTCAAATAAGGGATGTTACAAAGAGACTCCCTCGGTTACTCCAAAGCAATGATTATTATCCCCTGCTGCTTTTTCACATGGGTGCTAATGATGCCTGGGGAAACTCACCAAAATAAAGCAAGATTACAGAGCCCTAGGGGTGGCTATAAAAGAGACAGGAGCACAGGTAGTGTTCTTCTCCATCCTTCCAATGAGGGGGATGGATTCAAGGAGGAGAAAATGGATGACCTCTAAGGTCCCTTCCAATCTTAAGCATTCTAGGATTCTATGACCCTTTAAGCTGGTGGCAAGGCACTTTCTCTTGAAATGACCAGAACGGCTGAGATTTCTGAGATTATTTAGTACAGCTGAAAGGCAGAAAGGAGTGTTATCTGGAAAATCTATGTGGTATTTCTGCTAGTGTTTGATCTCTGCTACTTTTTAGTTACTGCTATGGCACTGTTATGCAATTTGGCCTGGGATGCTCTCAGTGCAACTTGGGCAGGTTAGAAGTGAGAGCGTCTATGATATCTTGGATGTCATATTTTCTCAAACTATTGTCAATATTCATTTATTTTCTCTCTCTCTCTCTCTCTCTTTTTTTCCAGATGATCATAGTATTTCTTTCCTTCTTTACTGTCTTGCTCTTTGCACACAGCACCAACTTGCTGTTGATGGAAATCCGCATGTATAATCAAAAGGAAGGAAAAAAATTCTTTCTGGATGCCTAAATGATACAAAAACAGAACAGAAGCCAGATTTGCAAGAGATCAACATCTGTATTGCTTTTCAAAGAGATGATTGCTGCTCTGGGGTAGTCACAGTTTAAACATTTTAAGCATTTTAAACATTTTAAACAGTTTAAGCATTTTGTTTTAAATCTCTGACCTTGTTTCATATTTATACTCAGCAGTATAATTATACTCAGCAGTTCATCTTCTGCAGTTTTATTTTTCTTAGAAAATTTGAAACATTAAAGACTTTGGAGAGGTGAGAAAGATGCACGGATCTTTTTGATTGTATTTTTAAGTAAGCTTTTAGTTTTAAAATCATTTAGCAATGTGGAGAAGATTTGCTTATTTGGAGACCAGCAAAATGCGGTCAGTTTTTACTGCTTAGTCAATATGACACTGTTAGAAGTGGAGATTAAAAGGTCACGAACAGAAAACCATGTGAACCTCTGTGGTGGATGCATTTCTGTAGGAACATATAAATTATAACACATTTACTAAGCCTCACAGAGTTCAAAGATTTTTTTTTTCCACTCCTCAAACACAACATCTACTATATTGCATGCAGCCATTTTAGTGTTGGCTGGCATTGGGCTAGAATAAAAATCGATTTGCAGTTGAAAGACAAGAGATTGCTATGTGAGTTTTTTAAGTGAGATTCGCAACTTGAAATGGTCCTTGGATTTCTCCTGATTACTCAAAAACAGTATGTTGAGGTAATGCTAGATCCCTCTATCTGCAAAATATTACGTCCTATGCTAGATATAATATCACTGTAATGAACTGTTCTATGAATAAGCCTTTTCACTGAATTCAAATTGTGAGGTATTGAGTGACACAAGGATGTGAAATTGCTTTTTATGGGTATAAAACTGAGATTGTTGCATTAGCAGAGGTTTATGCTGGAGGATTGTGTGTTGGGCAGTTCATTTTTTAGACTTTTGCCCAAATTAAAATGCATTTTAAAGTATGCTGATGTTTTTAGATAAGAATTCTCATTTCATCTAACTTTTAAAGATGGTTGGCAGCACAGTGCAAGACCCAGATGGTGCATGTACAACTTAAAGGTTTGTTTGTTTGATTGTAGTTCTTCTTTTTAAAGCAAATCCAGTGAGAAAAATAGCATAGGGAAGGAAATAAATCAATTTCTGTTTTATTTTGTTCCTCATCAGATTATAGGTCCATTTCTGTTTCCAGTGAGAAGTCCGTATCTGTCATGAAAACCTTAGGAGAATTTTTTATTTGTTTGTTTTCTTCTGCCCCTGAAAGCTACTTTTCTTCCTCCCTTGGAAACTATTCAGTTTTAGTAGAATTTGTGAAGGACCTCTTTACTGACCCACTTATTTTCTCTGCATCTTTGATTCTTTCTGTATAAATACAGGAGAGCTTACATAGGCTTCCCTTGTAAAATAGGAAGCCTTTCTTTAAAGAGGAGACAGCATTTGGCAAGCCTTGAAAGTGAGATCAAAAACACAGGAACGATGCATTTCACATTGCTTCTCTTAGCACACTCTCTTGGGGCACATTATACCTCACATCAAACTCATCTCTGGGAAACAGGAATCAAATCGCTTACCAAAGTGTACCAACCCTTCTCTATTTTTTTTTTTCTTCTCCATAATATGTTTACGCTTGTTGTACATCATCATAGTTTTTACGTAAGAGACTTTATCAGTTGTTACAGCTGAAGATCTTGAATATCTTGGAGGGTAGTGAGAACACTAACAGCGTCAGTAATTAGATAGTGAGCAAGATGTCTCCATGATGTGTAACTTTTTGCGCTATTACTATTTTATATTGAATTGCTGTTTTTGTTTGTGAGAGCTCTTTGCAACTAGATGAGTTGCATCGAGTTGGAATGAGAAATGCCTAGATGATTGAGAAATGGCTTGATGGCAGAGCTCAGGGGGATTGTGATATTGTGATAAATGAGGCCAAGTCTAGTTGGAGGCCTGTGGTCGGTGGTGTCCCCTGGAGGTCAGTTGAACATCCAGGGCTGCTCAACTTGTTCATCAGTGACTTGAACGAAGGCACATAGGACATCCTGAGCAAGTTTGTGGATGATTCCAAGCTGGGTGGAGTGGCTGACACTTCGGAGGATTGTGCTACCATTCAGAGGGACCTGGACAGGCTGGAGAGGTGGGCAGAGAGAAACCACATGAGGTTCAACAAGGACAAGTGCAGGGTCCTGTCCCTGGGGAGGAATAACCCCAGGCATCAGTGCAGAATAGGGGTCGACCTGCTATAAAGCAGCTCTGAAGAGAAGGATCTGGGAGTCCTGGTTGACATCAAGTTAACCATGAGTCAGCAGTGCGCCCTTGTGGCTAAGAAGGCCAAGGGGATGCTGGCCTGCATCAGGAGGAATGTTGCCAGCAGGTCAAGGAAGGTGATCCTGCCCCTCTGCTCAGCACCTGGAATATTGTGTACCGTTCCGGGCTCCCCAAGGCAAGAAGGATGTGCAGCTTCTAGAGAGGGTCCAGCGGAGAGCAATAAAGATGATTAAGGGCCTGGAGCATCTCTCTTATGAGGAGAGACTGAGTGAGTTGGGCCTGTTTAGCCTGGAGTAGAGAGGATTGAGAGGGGATCTTATCAATATGTATAAATACCTGAGGAGAGAATTTAAGAAGATGAGACCAAATGCTTCTCAGTAGTGGCTAGTGACAGGACAAGGAGTAATGGGTATGAATTAAATCACAGGAAGTTCCATCTCCATCTGAGAAAGGAAATCTTTACTGTGAGGATGTCAGAGTTCTGGAACCAGCAACCCAAATTGGTTTTGGAATCTCCTCTTTTGGAGATTTTTGAAACCCACTTGCATGCAGGTGACATGTGTTCTAGATGTCCATACTTGAGCAGGGTTAGAGTAGGTGATCTCTAGGGGCCTCTTCCAACCTCAGCCATTCTATGATTCAGTTGCACTGACTGAGAACTTTTGCAATATTCTGGATCTATTATGGCATTGTCAGATACTAAAAGCTTAAAAGATTGGATTACTCCTAGCATTAGATTGCAAGAAATCACCTCATTTAAATGAACGAAGGATAGAATGTGCACCAGACACATAATCATTGCTAATAGTGATACTGTGGAAATATAGCATGAGAATTAGTACTATATGTTTTGAAGGTTATGAGTCCCATTCCAGAAAAGAAATGTATTTTGTATTAGCAGCAGACTAAAATGTCTAGGCTTCATTAGAATTTCCTTATAGTAGATTTGTGTGGTAATGTAGCATTTCATCTTATTTTACTATTAATTATTTCTAAAAGGCTGCCTCCCTTATCTCCTTCTAACTTGCTGAAGAAAGCAATTGAAATCCCTACAATTGCAGCATTGTAAAGTGAATGCAATCCTGTTGAAAACCATCTGTTAGGGAGGAGCTTTCTTTGACAATAAAAGTTATTTATTGAAGTCAGCCATGGGAAGAACATTTTGTACCTTTTTTCTTGCGTTGTTCCTCTTTTGACCAGATGGAAAATGGAATGTGGACTGACTCTCTTAAGCCACAATCCACAACTGCAATTTTCACATTTTTCTAGTCACTTATATTACAAGTTTCTTATGCTTATTCAATGTATAATAAAACAAAATAAAATGTACATTTCAAGAAAGTGAGAAATACTGTCATAAAAAGTAGGACACTTGCATGCAGTGTGTTTCTATCAGACCCCAAGACAGAGAAAGCAGAGCATCAAACTGCTCAGTTTTCATCAGCCCCTTAGAGGTCCCTGTGCATGATTTGTAAGGGGACCTATGTGCTCAGAAATTGTATTTCTGTGCTTGCAAATTGGATTTTGGAGACCTTTCGGAGGAAGCCACTTTTCAATAGCTATGGAGACCACAGATATGAAAATGGAGAAACATTTAACTGTTGAAGTGAGAGAACTGTTGCTGATCTGAATATGGCTTGCAAGTGCTTAAAAACTCTTAAGGAGACTCTTAAGAAAGGTAAAAGCCCGTAGAAGGCATTCTCATCAAAAAGAACAGATTTTCTTGGTTGCCTTGTGCACAAGGAACAAAGATGGAAGAACTATTCCTGACCTTGAGAGGTTCAAAACGAGGGCTTCAGGTGTGCCTGAGGACACTTATTACAGACAAATTTTGGTTAGGTCTGAAAATAGGATTTATTACCCCTGATTGTTTATCTTTGGCTTTCACTCCTGCAGAAAAGCAAGAATGTTCCTAACAAAGCATGTATCACTGTCCACAGGAATGGAAAGGTACCTAGACCTGTGTTGATCCACTTTACTGAATGGCCATTGCCTCTTGTGACTGCTGTTCTGTTTTCTCATCAGACTGGCACTTCTTGGACACTAATTAAACTGAGTTGTGGCTAAACAGGACTAGGCAAGCATGTGGCTCTTCGGGAGCCCAAGGAGTAGCATGTGAGTGTGGTGGGGTAAAGAGCACAGTGACCTCCCTGGGCAGCAGAGGAAAGAAATTGTGTTTGGCTGCCCTTACAGTGTTATTTTTCTGCAGACTCTGTTCTGACTGTTCAAGTATGTTCACTTAGCTATAATAAGCATTGATGTGTGATCCACTCTCTGCAGATGTAGGATCTACTTGGAGCACCGAGTCAGCTGCATGTTCAATGGAAGCTGCTGTACACAGACTATTTACTACTGCCAATAAGCTTGCTTTAATAGATTGCTTTCCATAACAATTCCAGCAGAAAAAAAAAAAAGTGTTTTTCTTGGGGAGATGTGTTACTTAGAGTCAATGTTAGAACTTGGCACACTTGTTTTCAACACTTACATGTGCACACAATAAAGCTGAAGGCTTCCATTCCTCCTCCTCCTCACCCCCACTTTTTTTTTCCTACTGTTTTAAAATACACTTTGACTACTTAACTATTACAAAGCAGCCCCACATCAGGCCCTGGCCTAGGATGCTCATTGTCCCTGGGACCTTGCCTGCACAAGGGGCATGTCCTGAAATATTCTGCACATTGGAATGGCTTGTATTGAAGGACTCATAATGATGCCACCAGTGCCACTGGCAAGAACAGACAGAAAGGCAAAGTACATGTTGCAGACTAGCACCTTCTTTTCAAACAGCCTTCCTTTCCCAGGGGCCTTCATGTTTTCTGAAGGTGAATAATGTGCTTTTCATGTAACTGCCATTTTTTTCCACAATCAAAGCACATGTGGGGGCAGAAAAGGAGGGAAGTTTGAGAAGAGGCCCAGTGGAATAAAAGATAACAAGGAGGTTTGACTAAAAGGTTTGACAAAGTTTAGATTATTTCTTTACTGTGAAGAATTGGTAGGAGAACCTATGTCCTCTGTACCGTTAGTGGCTGTGTTTACCATAAGTGGTAAAACAGGTCCTTGGTTTGAAAGCAAGAACATTTCAGTAGTCAGTCTCTGGGCTTGGATTGCCAAGTAATGTGACCAACAACTGTCCTAAAGGACTTCAGTGAACATCCTGTTGGAGAGACTATTCTGCCTCTTGGGCATGAGTTTTACAGGCCTTATGTTAGGGACAAAATGAGGCACATGCTATGGTTGCTGTATGTATTTGTGGACTGCCCAATTTGGAGAACTGCCTTTCATTCTCGTTCCTCATTGTGATATGTGCATTTATACTTTGAGTTGGACAATAATGTGATGCACAGAGACACCTTCTGCAGAAGGATAGTTAAGCTGTAGGGAAAGAAGCCTTCTCCTCCTATGCTCCAGACCCGTTATAAAACCATTAACCCTCCTCTTCCTGACAATTTTAACCTAAGCTTGTTGTATTTTAATATTGCTTTCATGTTATCTTGAATATTTTCCTTAAAGCACTCTGTCCCAGCTCCCTGGAGCTCATTTTTCCCTCTTCCTTATCTTCCTCCTCCTCCTGTTCCTCATGCCATTGGTACTGTTTTCTGGATGGTGCAGTCTGTGCCCATGGGAATCATCATGTTAATACCTGCAGCTCTGTCAGCGCTCTGCAGGAGTTGAGAGCAGCTTTGAAAGTTTGAGAAATTGCACCAAAATATGCATTAAAGAGCAGTATCCCGAAGTGCAGCAGGTCTGGCACAGGGGCTTATTTTTGCTCAAGAAAATCCAGTCTGCACTAATAGTTTATTCCTTTGGGAGAGGAAAGCACCATGGAGCTGTATTCTTTCTACTTACTAGAGCCTTTTCTTGTAATGTCGCGAGATTTGTTTGACTTTGCAAATGAAGCATGTTTTCTCATGGGGATTATACCAAAAAAGATAGGCCCTTAATCCTGATGGGATAACATAGCTCACTGAGGAATGTGCATCTAATTAAGCTCGTTGAAGTCAGAGCCGACACAAAGGAAGCAGAAGTGTTGCAGAGATGAATGCCACTAATTAAAAAAAAATTGTTTTGTTTTCTAACTCTCTGGAGAAGTGACAAAAATGAGATATTATGAGCAAAGACACTGTGGTTTTGCACTGCTCTTTTATCACTTGAAAGATATTTCAACCTGCTTTACTAGCCTGTGGTAAACAGGCTAGATAACACTTTGCAGTCTGGACTGGCAAACCAAACAGTGCTGAGAGCCAGTGCAAAGTCCAGTGGAAAAAATCTTGTCTTAGGATCTCAGCTCAAATTGACAGCTGGTTCAACCCTTGGTCCCAGCAGCCAGGCTGTGACTGAGTTTCTTGTCCTTTACTTTGAACCCTATTGGAGCTAGTCCATAAATCTAATACAGAAAAAGGCTTCGTGTCTGATTATCTTTTTCCAAATATCAGTAAAACTCATCTGGTTTTGTTTCTAGGGATGTTCTGGTTTGTGAGAACTCTAAGGAGGTTCTTCCATCTTGTCCCTTTTCAAATAATTTACGTCCCAAAACCCTAGACCTGGATATATTCCTTCAAGAATCAGAGGCAGACTTTCTTGAAGTAGGTCGAAGCTGTGACTTTGCCAGGTCAAATACTGCAGTGTGGAAGAACACCAGGCTTTGAGATGGCAAAGATATGTGAACAATGCATTTCTGTATCTTGTGGTAACTACATTCCCAGTTACTTGTGAGAAATTTCCTTCAACTTTGGCAATTTCATATGAAGCAACACTCACTTAGTATAAGTGTCTTGGTGAACAGGGATTTGTATGTATGTAAACATGGTAAATTTTGAAATACCTTCTGAGGGTATGTAACTTTAATTTTCAGAGGCTAACTTTGAACTCTGCTTTGTAATACTAAGGTTAAAAGAAGTAGTGCGTAGGTCAGAACAGCAAGAACACTGGTTAACATGTGACAGGACTCGATTACTTGTGTGTTGTCCCTGTGAAGCTCATGGACAGTGTATCAACCTTCAGCTGTTGACACCATGTTAAAATAAGTAAGTGTAGCACTAGCATTATTTTAGCAAATCACAAATAGTGTAGCTGAGTTAAGTATCCCGTTTAGAATTTGGATTTGAATTCACAGTGTTCCTGGCTGTTTGTTCATTCTTTCCGCATAGCAACTTTATCACAGAATTAAGCAAGAAAGTGTTATGTGTTAGGAAACTTTTCTGATGTTGCTGGGCTTCTGATGACTGTTGACAGGATTTAAATGAATACATATTTGCATTTTTGATAGTAATGCACAAAGATCATTTACATTTTTTTATACTTAATTTTCTGTGCAATTTGCACTGATTTTTTCTTTCCAAATTTTGCTTCAAGCTGCTTTACACTAGTAGGATAGGAGGCTTTTTTTTATAGATCAAAAATATTTCTTTTGCAATTCCTTCTTGCAAATGGAAATGGTGTATAGCTGCACTCAGTCTCAGCATTTATTCTGCCTTTTGGGGAAACCTGGTAATTTTTAGTTTATGTAATAGTATGCGGCCAGAGAGATTCTGTTTGGAGAAAAAAAAAAGGTTTATATTGCTATTGCACTTCTCTAATCACCAAGTTAGTACCCCAATAGCGTCCCTTTTTAGGAAGATAGTATTGCATTTTTAAGTTTGCCATATTACAAATGGCATCTCTGAAATTTACAGAGATGTGGACAATATGGAAGATGACAGTGACTTTATTTTGCTGTTCTTTTATCCATTTTGTAGATTCATGAGTTTTGTAGTACAGAATGGACAGATTTATAGGTGATTATATATATAGCTGAAGAGGATTCCTTTGTCTCAAATCTTTTGTTTACAAAAAGCCTATTCTAGAAAAGGCACATGTCTGTGGCAGATGTGTCTGCATTTCTTCCTTAATAAAACTGAAGCTTGGAAACAACTGGTATATTGTAGTTGAATGAGTAAGTTGCATAGTTTTTGCAAAAGTAGCCTGGTAATATTTGAGAAACTTCAAAGCAAGGGTTTGGTAATGCTTGGTTCATTCCTTGAAGATATGTCTTGCTGTGAAAGCTTACCTATTTCCAGAAAAAGGAAAATGAAAAATAAGGAAAATCAAAAAATATATCATGTGGAAAAACAGTTCTCAAATGTAAATGCCAGGTATTCCAGCAAATGACCTGTTTTACAGCAGTGGGGGGCAATATTGTGTGCTAGGTAATGTGCTATTTGTTGACATTTTTTCTTGTTTGAGTAAACATATTTATCTCATATTTGTTCGTTACTTATTAACGTATACCGCTGACGTTACAACCTTATGAAGGAAAATTACCACAGATTCGTTAAGGTCAGAAGTCTTTTTAATTATTTTAAGACTTTTTCAAACAAAGACTTGATTCAGGAATTTTCATTCAGGAAAGTGTGGTTATATTACCTGTGTAAGGAAAAACAGATAGTTCTTTTTTTCAAATATTTGCTTGGTTATTTTGTAGGTAGAATAAAGTGTCTATTTGTTTGCATATGCCTGTAGGCTGCTTATGAAAGCCAGAGAGATTTCCTTATTCTGGTTTTGCCTGTTCACAGGAGAATGTGCAGAAGTGCAGAAGCTAAATACAACTTGTTAGTGCTGAACTATGAAATACTGTGCTAATGCATGTCCAGTGTATTTCTTAAAGGAATCGAGATACTGTTAAAAGCTGACAAAATTGTTGGTTGCAAATGTCCTTCTTCACATTTTTCCTTTTAGTTGTAAATTTTGTGGGAATCACAAAAGTCCTTTCTCTCTTTTTTTTTTTTTTTTGGTCCAGTTGGTTCCATGTTTGTTTTGCTTTCCTGCTCTATATTTTGCAGAAAGCAGAGATGTAAATCATTAGGAGCATACACAACGTCTTCTCATGGGCAACACAAGGGCAACACAACTTACTTTCATGAATAGATAGATATGAAGAGGTAACCTGAAAGCCATCTATTATAAATGATGGTTTTGATATCTTAATGTTATTTAGTATGTTAAAATTTGATATATCTTTACTTCACTTTTTCTTAGATACTTGTTTTAAATAAATTGATACATACATTTAAATTTATTATCATGTTTATGCATTTATGGCATTTTCTTCCTCGTGCACTCAGACTCCTACCCTGTCTCATTTTCTCTATGGGAAAAGGTTTTAGAAGATTCAAAGGCAGCTCTGAAAGTGAGCAATGGAAACTGTAAAGCTGAGTTGCAAGGAATTACTGGAGGCTAAAGAATAAAGAATGAAATGTTAGCCCTAATGTATGTTCCCTCATTCCTGCTATGCCTTTGTGGTTTTTTTTTTTTTTCTTCTTCTTCTCTACAGCTTGGGGTTAGAGTGAATTACCTGGATAAGATGCCATAACTCTAAAGAGAGCAGAGCTCTTCTATGGGGTTCCTGGAGAATTTTTAACAGTAGGGAGAGGAAAGAAAGCAGAGATCATATCTGCAAAGATATTAATCTCAAGGATTAATATCTGTGCTACTTTCACTAGGGTTAGTAATAGAGAGCATGGAAATGCTGGGGAATTAACATGGATATGTTACTTTTTTGTATATACTGAAAAAAAATGCCAGATCTCCCATGCTAGAGGTTGAAACCTGTTTACAGAATCACAGAATGTTCAAGGTTGGAAAGGACCTCTAGAGATCATCTAGTCCAATCTTCCCACTCAAGCAGGCACACCTAGCGCGTGTGGCACAGGATGGCATCCAGGCGGGTTTTGAAGACTTCCAGAGAAGGAGACTCCACAACCTCCCTGAGCAGCCTGTTCCACTGCTCTGTCACCCTCACTGTAAAGAAGTTCCTCCTCACCTGGAGATGGAACCTCCTGTGCTTAAGCTTGCACCCATTACCCCTTGTCCTATCACTGGCCACCACCGAAAAAAGCTTGGCCCC
>JAUBOD010000016.1:197995-215798 GCA_032353885.1 Nothura maculosa
ACCACTGGCCACAGGCCTCCAACTGGACTCGGCCCCATTTATGACCACCCTCTGAGCTCTGCCATCCAGCCAGTTCTTGATCCACAGCACCGTGTACTCGTCTAGGCCACTCCCCTGGAGCTTCCGTGTGAGGATAGTATGGGAGACGGTGTCAAAAGCCTTGCCCTTGCAACACTCCTCCTGATGCAGTCCAGGATCCTCTTGGCCTTCTTGGCCACGAGGTCACACTGCTCACTCATGGTTAACTTGGTGTCAACCAGGACTCCCAGGTCCCTCTCTGCGGAACTGCTTTCCAGCAGGTCAACCCCTAATTTGTACTGATGTCTGGGTTTGTTCCTCCCCAAGTGCAGGACCCTGCACTTGTCATTGTTGAACTTTGTTTACAGAAGCAAGACCGGAGCACGTTGTTGTGTTTAGCCAGATCTGCCTATTTGCAGCTGTACTACCAGATATTTCTTGTTCTCACAGCTTGCTGTGTTGCATGGACTGTACTTACCTTTTCTTTACCTTAAGGATTATAATTTACACATTCTGCCCAGTAGCTCACTCTATATCATGCCTTAAAAGTTGATAGGGCAGCTTACCAACAATTTTATAAAGAAAACACTTCCTCTATTGCTCAGGTGTTGTCAGATTTACTGACTCTTCTTTCTTGGCTGAGAGATGAGTCTGTTCTGGAAAGCGAAATTGTGGACTTAGACATGTTAAATAAAACCATGGTCATTAAGGTTAACCTCAAGGTGCTTGTGATAGCGAGCATGCGTGCTGACTGTTACTGAAACTTAGCCGAGCTAGGTAACTTGGTGAACCACAGTCATTTTATTTTATGTGTGAAGTCTGAGGGTGCCAACAGTGTAAGACTGTAGAAGAAATTAATTTGCTTTTGCTGATATCAACATGTAATCATAGTTGGTCATGATTTTTCTGGCTTTCTGCGTGTTTTAATTGCTGAATACAAACTTGGTGTTTTTAGTTTTTAAGAGAGATCTGTATAGAATACGTCATCCTGAAATATTCAACTTCTACCAGAGGTGGTTGCTTCTGATTATGTGCCCTTGAGATTTTGGCTCCACACCTCTGAAATTATGCAAATTCACCGTATCAGTGAATTTGCATAATTCTGCTTGCCACTACAGCATGCCCTGCTTGGCCTACACCCCATACCAAAATCAAGTTGATAATGAAAAGCTAAAAAATGGATTGTAATCTGAGGACAGTGGATATGGAGATCATGTGAAGACTAGGGAATGAACATGAGCTAGTGGGATATGCCAAAACTTTAGACATCTTAAAGAACAGCGTATTTATTAAATAAAACTGAGCTGCTTTTGAAGAATGTTGACAAGGGTGTTGGGTGGGAGAATACCTCTCATGCTCCCTGCTAATGTAACCAGGGAGAAGGAATTACTCTTGAACTCGTTTCAGTGACTGAACACGTGAACAGGACATGTCCTATGTAAACATTCAGGCAACTAAGAACAGCACTGAGTATTCAGATTCTGCACCTAGTTGCACAGGTACAGCTTTGATTCTGTGAGGCTTTGATAGGTTTTTAGGGAGCTTGTTCAATGAGGTTGGATCATTTCAAAAAGGAGTATCTCATTTTCTTACCTTTATTTTTTTTTTGTTCCAGGTAATGACACCCTGCTTTACGCCAAGCAATTATGAACTGGTAAGTGTTATTGGTGCTATCAGTAGCAGTGAGGTTTTGTTAAATGGTTGGTTAGATTACTCTTCCACTTGTTATTTAAATGTCTTTCCCTTTCCCCTGTGAATGCTTGGAAAATAAAGGGTTTAATCCTGTAGCTTGTTCAGGTAGTTTGTCCTATGGAGCAGAGCAGTCTGGTTTTAGTGTTTTTTTGGGGTTTTTTTGGTCTTTTTTTTGAGTATTTTGCAGAGTTAAAGGTTTTGCCTTTCAGGACTCTTCTTAAACTGAGTTGGATGATCTGTGATAGAGAATTGCAGTTGATTATACTCAGCTAATATTGACTTTTCTTTTAGCGTGAATGACATTCATTGTTACAATGTCTAGATGTCTCAAATTAGTTTGGTTATACAAGGATGGGACAGGTTTTCTTCTTTTCTTCTTTTCCTTCCCTCTATCCCTGCATCTGTCCTTCCTTCCCTGCTTCCTTCCCTCCTTTCTTCATTCCTTCCTTCTTCGTGGTGGAGGTGGAGAGACTTACCCATGCTTATTCAGGCTAGGCATAAAAAAAGTTCATAAGTTTATAAACTTTTTCAAGCTTGAGTGACTTGATTTTTAGTTCTTTTAGCTCTAAAGGTGACATGATTGATACTGTATGTGGTTATTTACCGTACCAGCGCAACCACCTGCTAGTATCAGTATTAGAAATAATGGGGCAGCTGATGTCCAAATGTCAGAACTGTGGTATGCGTACATATGTGATACAGCAGGGGAGGAATTGCTGTGTAAATTGGGCAAATCATTTTGCATGCTTCTCTGTCTTGATTGCCTTCCTAGCAAGGACTGGAAGTGATACTTTCTTGGTATGAGTTGCGGATGTACGAGATGATGTGGAAGTATTGGGTTATGCTTTTCATAATCATTGTCCTTCAAAAGAAATAGTGAATAATTAAATCACCTGTGCACAGTATTATGACGAATGCGAACAGGAACTCATGGCAGCTCTCCCCTAATTTTGGAACAGTAATTTTAAGAATTAGCACACGTCATGGTCTGGGGATTCTGTATGATGTTACTGCTAAAATTATAGCTGTCCCTAATGTTGTCCACAGCTCACAGCAGTAGGTGCCTACAGTGAGCTGTGGTTGCTCTTGCTTATGTACCATACATATAAATTGCATATTGATTGTAACATGGAAAATTGGTTGTCGCGATTGAGGACTCTTTTGAACGTTCAGCATCTAGGTGCCAATGGACTGCTCTGTACCTGCTGTCATCCTAGGAGAACCTGGAGTGCAGTCAGATGCTGCCAGGCTTAGCAGTAACAGGCTCTCCTATTCCCTGCCGTCTTGCACACCCTGGCCCTTTCCAAAATCACTGAGCAAGCCGATGATGTAACTGAAAGTTGAAGGTGTTACTTTTTTACAGTCTTCAATAGTGTGTGGCTCTGAGATTCAGAAATTTGCTGCTGTGCCGCTGGGCATGGAGGATGTCCCTGAATTTTCTGGATTTCAAGTGTTCTTTGTCCTTGAGTGCTTTATTTATTTATTTTTTGAAAGTGAGGTAGAAGTAAAAGACCTTTTAATTTATTTTTTTTCACCTGTAGGCATTTGTGAGGCTTGCATTAAATCATAGACTTGAAGTTGTATAGGGATCCAGGATTTTTGCAAGATATTTTTATGGGATTTGGAAGCGATTTAGATGTTGAAGATGGCTTCTGTTCTCAGCAGTGACTGAAAGAAATGCTGCAGTGTTTGGATTTATTTAATTACTACTTTTTTCTCTTTTGTACTGGACTCTGCTCATGGACGTTTCAGTGAGGCCTCTGCCTGCTGTGCACAAGTATTTTTACTTTTGTTTTCCTTTCAGGCATTTTATCATCAGCTTGTAAATTGGTACTGCCCTGCTAGATCACCATGTCCTCTTAAATCAAAGAAGATGGCTGTGAACTTACATTTATCTTTCTCTTTCCATGAAGGGAGTTTGAATGGATTTCGTGGTTGAACACCAGGGCTTCAGAGAAATTCTAGCTGTAACACAAGGTAGTTCTTGGTGTCAGTGTGCTTAGCAGTTAGTGTGTTGGTGCTAGTATGCTGAGCAGTTCCTCAGGAAAGTCCCTGAAAGCTCTTGGGTTATGTTCAGTGTATGTGTGTGTTTTTTGTAAGTCCTTTACCCTTTAAGTCACATAACTGCTAAAAGAGAGCGGTAGCCAGTCAACCTTTCAGTCACCAGCTTAATTTTTATGCAGCCCTGAAGGCAATGGCTGAACCAAAAGAGAAATGGGTGAGGCACCCAAGGCACCTCAAGTCTAGACAGCAGAAGCAACTGAACACCCTGCAATCAGGGCAACCCCAACCCAACACCTCTTGCGAATGGTCCAGCAGCTACCCAAAACCATGGCTGAATAGCACTGCTTCGTCTAGACCATGTTGCTCTGTGCTCATGCCAGTGGTTAAGCAGTGTGGACAGCCATGTGATACTGGCCTAATCTGCTCGCTCTGTCAAAAGTGGGCCCAAAGTTTAGTCCTTGAATAAAATATTTGCTACTTTTAAGCAGGAAGAAGATTACAATTCAGAAGAGTTGTCTGGCAGGGAAATGTTTATTACAAAATACTCTCCTTGTATAATGTGCAGTGACCTATTATTCAGGGAGAGACACTGAAGAGTGAGTTTTGCTGCTGGCATGCAATAATGTGGTGACATTTGATGTTTTTTAGGTTGGGATCTGTCTTGTGTGCGAATAAATTTTACCTGATTAGTGAAGAATTCTGTTATCTGAAACTAGATTCGTCTGTGACCATATTAGCTACAAACAATTTATTTTTTAACAGTTTTGTGTGGAAAATACTGAGAACATGAAGGACACTTGGCTCAGTTCTTCAACTAATAGTGTGAACTCCACTCAAACCGTTGTGCTGCATTGCAGTTTGCTGTGTAAGGGTGGATTATCTCCATTCATTCCAAGCAAGGCAGCTTTTAGTTCTCACATAAGTAAATGATGCATATGTGTGGTATAAATTACTGGTGTATAAATTTAGGTAATGTAATGGTTGCCTGTACCGCTCTCATAGTGCTTTATAGCAAGAACTGTAGTTAAACTATGTGACATGATTGCTGGAAGATGGTTGAAGCCTGATGAAATGTGCAGATATGCTTTTTCCCCTGTCTCTTATCTTTAAAATGTGGATTTTATTGATTTTTTTCAGCCTGCATGTCTGTTTCCAGAGAGGCCCTCTCTTCCCATTTGCCAATACCCATGCATCTTGAAGCTTTGTAAAGCCATCAGGACCCTCTTATATCAACCAGTGCAGCTGTTTGGAGTTTCAGGTGCTAAAATATAAACCAGCTGCTGCTAAGTGTTCTGATACTATTTGCTCTGTGTTGTCGTGTGCATTCCTCTGGAGAGGAATTGTTTCATCATTTTGTTTCATCAAAAGGATGTTTGTTATTTGTGCAACATACTGCAGAGGCATATATCATAAGGATAATAAAAATACTATGACCACTGATCACAACTTTTATACATAAGAGCTGAGTTACCCTATGTCACAGTTTTCTTGGAAATTTGAAAAATCAAATATAACAGGTTTGTTTAAAAAGCATTTTCTTGAATTGTTTCATCTTATTTTGAGATTGAATGTTACTTAGCTGATGTAATTTAAAACAAAAATTTATGCTTTAAACTAATTACAATGCAATTATTTACATAGAAACATTTTCTTAAATAAATCTTCTTCCCTAGTGCTGCAAGAAAGAAGGCTTAGTCCTTCAAACTTTGCATCTTCAAACTTTTTCCACTCGGTTATTACATCAAAAAGATAGAAACAAAAGTAGAGCCAAAGGAAGGATGTTATTTTGAGGTCGCTTTCAGATTTGGGGAAGTATTCTAGGATAATTTAAGATGAATGAAGAAAATTTGTCCCCATTTTCTTTTTTTTTTTTCTTTTTCGTCTTTTCTGACATTCTGCCTTTAAAAAGAATATGAAAGCTTAAAAAGAATATAGAAAATGAGAGCTTACTCCACAGAGGTCCCCCATATATCCTGCTGCATGTCTTATATTAGCAAAATTTGGCTTGAAGCCTTGAAACTTGTGACATACATGGTGACAATCTTAAAATGATGCCGTCAGTTAAATGGTGTCTATCAACTCTAGCTTGTCAGTTTTGAGACACAATTAGCTAGTAATTTTTATCAGAGAAATTTCTAATTTAACTTCTTTAATCTTTTTTTTTCTCATGGCTGAGAGAAGTCAATGTAGAGAAGTCTACATACCTGTGATGCTGCCATTTAAACATTGTATTTCACAATTAGCTCTGATTGATAGGGCTAGAAAGATGACACCCAGCTATTTGTGTTTTATTATAACATCACTTCTTCTTGAATTTCATTTAGCAATTTTGCAGAGCATGATGGACGCCTTCATCATTTTGATAGAAAACTGAGGGAGTAATATTTCTTTATTTACTTTACTCTGTTTTTTCTCAACTGTACAAGCCTCTTGCTACTTATGAGGAGTAGACTCATTCAGGCCTCTCTAAGAGTACTATAATTAGATTTTTGAACAATGACCTGGACTTTACTCTAGCGCATCTGAGAAGAGGAGGGAGACAGAGTTAAAATAATTAGGGACAAAAGTTTTTGGTTTTGTTTTGTTGTTTAAAGGATGAGGCAGCATCTTTCCGTTGAAAAATGCATTGAAAAAAATGAGAAAGAAGCAAGTAATAGTTACAAGGCAGTTGAGTGCCTTCCTTCTTATTAGGTATCTGATTTTATTTGTTATGTAGGGTTGTTTAGATTGGATACTTTGGATATTAGTCCTGGAAATTTCTCATAAGCAGCTACAAGTGACTTTCGGTCAAAACGTTATGAAATGCCCCCCCCCCAAAAAAAAAAACAAAAAAAACCTGAAAAATAAGGGGAAAGAGGAGGAGGACAGAAGAGCTTAAGAAAACTCAGGACTGCAGTAATATTGGAAGAAATTCTTTCATTTTTAGGAAAAGCCCTTCTTGTTCTAGCATTCCATGGTGACTGATGAATGCAGTCCTCCCTAGATGCTTTGAATGAGAAAGATCTGTAGATGGGATGATGTATTTGTATGCTCTTTGCAGTCATTTACTTTTCTAGTGCATCTTCCCTAAAGAAAAAAATGTGCAGTCTTCTGTTTCTAATGTGAGCCTACAAGAGATTTCTCGAAAAATGTGAAGCTGCATTTACTGTTGAGGATGTTGGGAAAGCCTAAGCATGTGGATAAGGAATTGCCTTCTCTGGTTTCATTTTAAGAGGGATGCGAGTCCTAGGGGGACTTAAGGTTATTATCTCGGGTTAATCAGGCATGACCTTTGAACACTCTGCAGTATCATGGCAATGACTAAGCTGAACTGGTAGCTGACACATACAAGTCTCTCTCTGCAGACTGTGGTACTGGTTTCCATCTTAAATCAGTAAAAACTTCACTGGCAAATTGTATGAAGTGAGTTTGCTTTGTAGTAAAATTCAAGTGGATATGGCTACAGCGTGTTTTCTTTACCCCCTCTTCTTTAAAGCAAGAGAATGAAAGTCCCAGGTGCGCAGAACCGGGAAAATATCCAACATGTTATTTACTGGGACTAAATTTTTCTGCACTGCTACCTCCAAAGCTTTAGCCACAGGGAGCCATCACCCGAATTCTCAGAATCAAGTTGCACAGAAATCAAGCTTGATATACACAAATCTAGTGTGAACTGGAAGAGGCAAAAGGCATGTAATTCTGCCTAGCCCTCTGCATTGCTTCCGCCTTCTCTGGGTCCTTTCCTCAGCCTGCCCCGGGTTATTGTTGCCTATCTTTCAGCAGAGGTGGCATATGATGGAAAAGGAAATGAAGAGCATGGTGCTGTTTGCTGGTTTGTTTGCAGAGGGCAGGAATATCCAGGAGAGTTTTGTGTTTGCTTGTGCAGTTCCTGCTTTGTCACCATCTGTAGCGCCTGTTCCTCCATGCAGAGAGAGATCTATGGACTTTGGAGAATCTTGTGAAAATGATTTTCTCCACTTTTGATTCATACAGCTTTCCTGACTGGGAAGAAAGCAAAGGTGCTTTGAGGTTCTTTTTAAACTTTTTTTTTCATGCTATTCAATTTTGCTGTACTTTTTTCTTCCTCTTTCTTTCCTCGACCTAATCAATAGTCTTTTTATTTTTTGTGATTTCTTGATTTGTTGGTGCACTGCCACATTCCTGTAGCGCTTTAGATCTGCAGGACTGGAGACTGAAGTCAGCTTCAAAGGACATGAGCTGTTGCCTGATCTGAAAACACTTAATATAATAACTTTTCAACTTTTGGGGGATTTATGGGTCCCTACAAGGGAACTGATATAAACCTCTGTATAATGCATTTGTAAGGAATTTATTTTTTTCCTATGTTTCAAGTGCTTCTCAGAATGAAACCATGGGTCCCACAGGACTGCAGAACAGAAATTAAGAACTATGTTTAAATCAAAAAATCAATATGATTTAAACAGAACTCCCAGAATCAGCTGTGCAATATATACTTTATTCAAGAGCCTTTTACCATCTTTGCCAAGGGGCAGTGCTCAGATTGCTGTAGGAATATCACATAGTTAGAAGATCTAATAAAATTTGAAATACAGTGCCTCTAAAGTTGTGATCTAATGCAAAATGAAATTAGTCAAACTTTCTTTGAACAAAAGTAGTCTTCAGAACTCCAGACTTCATGTCCCTTGTGAGTGTACTTTTGGGTAGTTTTTAAAAGTGCTTTCTTGAGAGCAGAGCATGTACAAAGAAAGAAGGTCAGCAATCCTATCTCTAAAAAGTCTAGCATCCAAACCTTTTAAAAGAAAAATCAGTTACTCTTATCACTAAGTATTACAGTGCCACTGAGGGCTGCAACCTGTCCTTCAAGTGGAGAAGATTAATATTGTAATGGTAATTTCAAAGTCAGCTTTTCCTATAGTCAGGATTAACTTCCATAAACATAGATATCCATGCAGCTCCTTCTCTTCGGACAACACTACGGAGTAAATACACACTCTAATTGCCATCGTTTAAATAATGCTTATATGGCTGTCATATATCAGTCGTACATGCTCATGTATTTCGCTAATAAACTTCAGCTAAAAAATCCCATTTTACTTTATCTCTTCTAGATTATTATCATGGGAAGAAACATATACTGTTTTAATTTACTTTAGGTTTTTTTTTCCACCTTGGCTCAATAATTTAGTAATATGTAAGTACCAAGATGTGTGCAATAAAGTCTCTCGAATGAGCAAAGGTTTAGCATCTCCAGTCCAGTTCATTTAAGTGCTGATGGATATTCCTTGTTCTTAATTACTGAAAGGAATGTAAAACACATATGTGTTTTAATTATACCAGTGTGTTTTTATATTTTGTTTTGAAGCCTTTTTCATTATTTTTCTTAGACCATGGTTTTTTTACAGTGCAATTGTCAAGAATCTGTGATAGCTTTTTTTTTTTTTTTTTGGTAGAAAGAGGAGGCAGGTCTTTGAATAATTTTGCTCATTCCACAGAAAAGCCTTTTTTTAGTTTTTAACCTTGTGAATCTAAATTCCTATGAACTGTCTTTATGGAAAGGTGGGGGGGAGAAGATTGCTTTATTGCACTTAGTATTCTTGCAAAGCTGTGATGATTGGTGAGGTTCACAGGTAATGCACATTGGCTATAACATTATTTCTGAAGTGTTTAGTGCTTCATATTGGATCAAAGTAAAATGGTTGGATATTTCACATTCTACTTGACTTCTTGATTTACATCATGCGGTAACATAGACCTGAGTTTCTCCATGGAGATTTGTTGCATTTGTCTTCCTTCTGTAGATAATATTAGGAAAATGGGATGTGATGGGATACTTTTAATTTGCAGTGATGCTTCCCTTGGAAGGTAGCAGATCTTTTCCTTACTGTACTGTCTCCCCAAACTTGGATGGAGGAGTGAGAAGTGGAAACAAAGAACATGAAGTGAATAGAACAAAGATTCTTGTTTAAGGAGATACAGAAAAGCAGAATTGAAAGATGTAGGAAATAAGGAAGAATTATGGATATCTTTCAGAGTTCTTAATGATGGATAACTTTCAGAGTTTTTAAGGTTAGAAATTTTGGCTTTAGCTGTAAGAATTTTTTTTTTTCACCTGAGTGTCCCATAGTCCCATATGCCAGTCTGACTTCATTTTAATTGGTTACCCCATGTCAGCTTAGCAAGTAATGGTTTTTTTTTCAAGAGAGGAAAAAAAAAAGGCAAACTTTCACTGAAGCATTTCAAAAATTGAGAAGTATCCAATCCATCCTAATTCCACTTAATACAACTGATAATGTTTAGTCCTGATACAAGAATATACTTTTATATCGCCACTTGATTCTCATTAAATCAGGGATTTGATCTCCCTCGTTCTCCTCCACCCTGAATTTACTACCGTAGTTAGATGTTGAAGAAGTGTCTATTTGTAATTTTAAAACTAGATTTGACAAATATGCTGCAGGAGTAGTATTTTTTTGTAGTGTATCTGAGGATATGTGAATTTGAGTGCAGATCCTTGGAAGAATGAGTAGGAGACTTGTTGAGCAGTATGTGTGTGTTCACACATATTTTATGCATTTTTTTTTTATCAAAGATGTTTCCCTTTCTGCAGTTCATTCCAACCTATCCATCCACCCACCCATTCTTCCTATTCCTATCTTCCTATTAGTGCAGGAAGAGTCTCATTTTGCTAGTTGAGATAGTTACTGTAGCTCTGCATTCCCTGTTTGAAGGAAGATGGAGAGTGCTGTCATTTCTAGCAGAGTGAGAGAATACAAGGCATGTTATTAGTAGTTTCACAGGGTAAAGAGTCATTTTAGACCAATACAAGTTAACGAGAAGATGCCCTTGCTTCCTCTTCCACACTCACTAGTTAACCTACAAACCTTTCCTGCTTCACTAATCCAGTGCTAAGATGAGCAATATAGCAAAAAGATTTTGAGCTGACAGACGTTAGGTAAACCTTCTTTCAAACTTTATTTTTTATAAAATCCTGGAAATAATCTGCCTAGTGTCTGGAAGGACAGATTCAGCATGTCTCTTGGCTCGGTGTCAGTTAAAGCAAAACAGATGATGCACTTTCCCGAACACTTGGACTAAGGAAGCTATGAAGTTACTGTTCTACTCTCACAGTGTCCCAAGTTAATCCAAAAATCACCTTTTTCTTTTTTCCTCTATGTACATATTTATTTCTGCTTGCTTACAATGAGTTTCTTAGGCAGACTGTGAAGCAGTATTCCTAAAGATTACTGTGTCAGAGCTGTTTGTTTTTATATATCACCTTTCATTTGCTTAAGAAGAACTTTGAAGTCTCACAAAAATTTTAGTGAAATTAATAGTTTTTGTCAGTCTGACCAGCACATCTGTACTTAACATGTCAGCACAGGAGAGATCAAATTGCTGATGAGCTGTCCAGTTCTTTCCAGTTATTTCTTGGTAGCATGACTGCATCCTCTGCAACTTTTGGCAGGTACCACATAGAAACCGAGGCCAGGGTGAGAACGGACAAGTGGAAGAAGAAATATCTTGAGTGAAGGAGATGTGTCGGGTGGCCTTCTTAGCTGTCCTCATGCTTTCTGGCACATGCAGCTGAATCAGTAAGCTTAGGACTTTGTTTAGGAAAGGAGGAAGATGAGTGTATGCATTGATTTCAGATTCTAAGCAAGAACTGTTTGGTCAGTGCTGGAGGGAAGATATTTTTACTGTTGCACTGTAAATAAGATATGGAGCTACTGCTTCAGCTATATTTTGGACTGATCAATCGTCGTTAGGTCCAACTGGGAGATTTTTCGCTGATTTAGTATTGTGGTGCTGGCGTGAGGATTCTCGCAGTGATGACAACAGTGCTAGTGGTGTGAGTTTTTTATTTATTTGTTTTTAATATTGACTCATTGATTACCTGAGCAGTAATTTAAAAAAAAAAGTATGCCTTGTATGCCTTGTAAATTTTTTGATGCCAGTTTTTTAATGCCAACTATGCATTGCCAATTACTGGAGTATTGATTTAAAACGGAAAATAAAACCACTCTAAGCCCATTATTAAGGATTGACAGCAATGTGACATTTTGTTGAGGCTTGTAACTTGTTTGGGATACTTCTCTCCTGTAAGCTGTGTGCAAGCTTGCAGTCTCTGGGAGTTGACAGTTATCTATCTCTATCTCTGGACCAAATCATCTTCCACATGGCAGGCTTTGGAGCCAAATTTTCTGATAGCTCCAGGGACACTGTTTTGTGGCAATTGCTGATCGCTCAGGTACGCCATGGTACTTGTAATCTGCCTTGGGCAGGGACGGGCACTGTGAGCTTCGTCAAACAGTGTTCTTCCTGGGTGTGTATGTGTTGCCTGAGGCTTTGGCAGTGTGCTCTCCACACTGTGAACAGCTCCCCAGACCTGAGGGTGCAGAAGGATCTAGCTGCCCTCAGCAAGGCAATTCAACAGGAGATATTGGGGTTCTGTCTCTGCTGAGCTAATTTAAGATGGTCTGAGTCAGAAAGGAATTTCTGGAGATTTTTTCCCTCCTTTTCCCCCTTGGGCATCTTCTTCACCTCAGTAAGTGTCAATGCTGATTACTCTTCATCTGTTGCTTAGTGTGTGTGTGGTAGAACTGTGGAGAAACAAGCTTTCCTTATGTATTTTTACTACTTCTGCTTTTATACTGGTAAAAAAAAGAGATTTCCTTTGTCTAAGGTACTATTTTGCACTTCTTTTCCTTAACCCTAATAAAGCATTACTGGGAGCTGGCTTTGCTCTGAGTGTGCTTGCATTCATCAGTGCCTGAAGTGATCTCTCTTCTGTATAAAATGTATACACAATATTTTCCAGCCTGTGCAATGATTTTGAAGGCTGTAGGATGGCTTGTGATGATAAAGCTATGATTACAAGAGCAGCATACCTGGCTATGATTTAGCTTTAATGTCTTTGGAGTAAAAGCTAGTTGATTTTTTGCGTGAGAATTTGACATTATCTGCTGAAGTGAAGCTCAACATTAACTGTTAGGCACAGTGGACCTTTTGCAGTTTTGCAGAACAGAGTACATTAAAGTTTCATGCAGTCTTTCCTAACTTATTGCAGCTATTTAGTCCTCATGCTATTTATTTTCCTGAAAAATGAGGATCTTTCAAGATTAAATGCTTCTGTCATTGTCCTATTATAATCCCAAATGGTGAAATCCTTAGTCTGGAGTGCAAAATCTCTCCTGAAATGCTACCCTTGCTGAAGATCTAAGAAAACATTTTGAGGCTGCTTAACCCTATTTCTTCACTTCTCCACTGTAATACCTTAATCTAATGTTGATTTTAGTCATCATTACAGAAGTAGATAGTAATGGAAAGTTATACTGCTAGTGATTTAAGTTAAATGTTCACAGATTAGTTATTAAAAAAATACCTTTTTGAACCCAGAGAGCTCTAACTTTGTGCATCTCAAAACCTCAAGCAGAGATTTAAGTCAGTGCTTGAGAAATGATCCCAGACAATCTTCTTTTACTTGTATCTGTGAAAGTGGCGGAGAGCTTGGGCATTTGTTTATTTGTTTGTTTTTTGTTTTCATCAAGAAGCACAGAATGAGAGAAGCATAAATGCAGTTGCACAGTTAACCAACGCATACCTCCCTGTGTGTATCATAGCCTTGAATGAATCACCCTCAGTAAATGAATGCTGATTTACAAGATTGTGCTCGGGAGGTGATGGTGTGAAATAAAATCTTATTTGTCTGCTTTGAAAGATGATTTGTTTGTTAATACTATAGACCATATATATATTTCTGAATGATTTATTTTGTTGAATTCATATGTTATGAGAGAATTTCTTACAGTACAGTTAGCAAGTTATCTGCAAAAAACAGTCATTTTTGTTCATTTTTCCCCCTCTTTTTGCAGCCCAATAATTCTGAGGCCCTTAAAAGCCATGTAACCAGAACTGTAAGTTATATTTTATATTTATTATAAATTATTTATTCTTTTTCATTTACTTAACTTGATTTTTCTTCCCGTTTGCAATGGTTCGTTTTCATTATGTCTTCACAAACCATTTTTTGATGGACATTTTCAAAGCTCATTCTTTGGTTTCTGTATTGTGTGAAATTACACTTTAATTAAGGTAAACAGTGGGAACGTTCATTTTCCTTTCCCCAGAGTTTGTCCAGACTCAATGAAATGAACTCTGGGTTTCATATTTCTAAATCAAGCAGGGTAGATTTAAAGAGAAATATTAAAGCTTTATAACCTTTCTTTACTCAGAGGAGTTCATAAATTCGAGACTTTTTTTTCAGCAGGAAGAATATTTTTGCACTATGAAGAAATTTTTGCATTGTGGTCAATATTATCTGTCTTTCTGCCTTTATTTCTACAAGTTAATGTGCCCTGTTATTTACAAAAGAAATGAAATATTTGTTTTCAACCCTGCACCATTCTGACTGCTGTAGTAGTATAGGTACAACTATTATTATTCTTTTACTGAAGTGCAACAGAACCCAAAATTTAAATCTTGTGGAAAGTGCTTAGGATGGGAAGTATGATATATTAACACTAATATCACTTATAAATGTATTTTTAGGACAATTTCTGTGGAACAGATGAAATAAGAAAAAATAGTGACATATTTTGCAAGATTTCAAGACTTTGTGTTTGTTGTTTTTTTTTTTTTTTTTTTTTTTAATAAATCAGGAGAAACAACAATGGTTAAGTATTGATAAGTATTGATCAATTTTCCTAGGTAGTATTGCAGTAGGCAACTGCAACTGTAATGGTTCACTGTTGTAAAGATGAGCTTAGCATTTAAAAACAGGCAGAGAGAAGGACTTGGAAGATGCATATAGTCTTCCCCAATTAAACTCCAGGACACCAGCTCTCTTTTGTAATAAATGAGCATCTATTTCAGTGTTTGTGTTATATTTGCTTTGCAGTGCTGCCTGTGGCTCCCTGCTGCAGGTTTCTGCAGATGTTACACGTGCCATCTGCTTGGGGTGCAAAGAGGTCTTACCCCAGACTACCTACATAGGAGACTTTGAGAAGATGTATCTCTGTTAGCAATATAGTGTATTTACTTGGGGTGGTGTTAATAGCTTTAGTACAACTAAGATCAGCTTTATAATTACAACCGTGCTATTTTCCATCTATTTTCAGTAAAGTTGTGATTATTTCTAAATTTATGGAATGTATTTAATATTGAGAGCAGCTAAAAAGTCCTGTGTAAAGATTCTTTCTCCATTCACTTCACTCTCCTGTCGCTTAACTAACGAAATCAATTTAACTGAAAAAAATTTTTTTATTTTAATCCATATATGAATAATCAGTTTTGACAGCTGCTTCTAGTGTAACAAATGTGAAGCAAAATAATAAGATGCATTGTCTGAGAATAATTGCGTATAGTTTTCTATTGTTAATTGCAAATTGTTAGCTTCTTTGTATAACATCTGAGCATGTCTGAGGTTTTTCTGTTTGTCCTGGTTGCTTATTGCCTAGGCCAAGGTTATACTTTTCTCCCTCAGCATGTCTCTGTGCATGTGGTAGCTCGTGCACAGTTCGGCACTTTAAAGCAAACTTAGTGCAAAGCAAAGCTATGCTTTGTCAGCTCTGCCTTTTGTCCTGTTGTATGCTGTATTCTTTGGTTATTGGTTATTATTTGCTCATTAGCACAGTATCTGAAACATTTGCTAGTCCCTTTCTGTTGACCAGTATCTTGGGAGCAAAGGGATCTTGGGGACTGAGAAGCAGAGGAAAGTTTCTCATTGAAACACTGATAGGAAGACTGTCCCCTCGTAGGGAAAGGCAAGGAGTACAAAACTGCAGTTTCATAACCAATGCTGTCTCCTGCAGTGGAGCTAAATACAGCCAAGGCTGCATTTGTTTTTACAGCTCTGTTTATTTTTCCCAGCAATGTGGCTGCTGAAAGAATATTTCCAGCATCAGCTGCTACAGCTTTATAGGAAAGCTGTGAACATTAACAAAGGGAGTTTAATTTAATTTGAAAAAGCGTCAGAGCCAAAATTTGGTTAACTTAATTGCGCTGTTTGGGATAGCTCTGAAACAAGGATAACAATCCCAAACTAAGGAAGTCAGAATTACATATCCTTACACTTGTAAGTCTTCTTCATGCCCCTGTGGACTCCAATCTTGCTTTATTCTTAATAACAATTAAAAGAAAAATGGAGGCTACGTGTTTCTAATGACATATGCAAAAGAAGTGATTCCTATCAGGAAGTGCATTGGTACATGTAGTTTTCTCTTAGTAAGTAGAGTCCTGAATCAGAGATGAATGGATGCTTCACCTCTCTTCCCATGCGTCTTTGTCTTGGTCAGAGAGAAACTTGGGTGATAATTTTGAAGTTTTTCTTTTATTTTGAAGTCTTCTTTTATTGATTTTTTTTGCTATAGTAGATGTTGCTGTATCTTTTCAGTCATACAGTAGAGTACATGCATGCAGAAATTTTGTGTTAGGTGTCATTGACTCATGCTGTGTGCAACTTGCATTAAAAGCCTTATGCATACTGTAGCAGGATATCAATGCAGAAACTTTTATGGCCAGCTGTGTCTCTTGTGCTTAATTAGATTGTCAGGGCATGGTATTTATTCAAGAAACCATTGGAAACTTCTGGAATAATTATGAAGCCATGTTACAGCCAGAACACATACAGTATTGTAGTCAACTGAGGTAAACTCCTTATTTAATACCCAACACGGACATTTAAAATAGGGATACTGTAAGCTTCCCTAAAGTTTGTGTGGAGTTCTGGTCTTTGGAGAGCTTCATGTACCAATTCTCACATGAGAACTGAACTTCTAGCAGAAGTTTATGCTGTGGACCAGGACATGGAAAATGGATACAGGCAGTGTGTAAAACTCACTTTGTGCTTTCACTTTCCTGGAAAGTTCTTATTGCAAGAAATGTAGACTGCCAGAACTCGTGTTGCAATCTTCTACTGCCACTGCGATGCAAGCTGAGAGACACCTCGTAATCTTCAGAGCAGGTTCCACTTGCATTAAGGAGAAGTATTTGAAATCCTGTCAGTGTGGTTTGTCTTTATATCAGATCTTGCTAGAGATCCCCTGCATGAGTGGCTTTTTGTGTGATTTCTTGGGGCACATGGCCTCAAGAGAAGGAAGAATGGAGAAAGCAGGAGTCTGAGGTTTGGGGAGAGAAAGGGAGGCATTTTAGATCTGCTTTGAGACTTTGAGCCTTGAGAAGACTTTTGTTTCTTTACAGCTCATGGATAGTATGTGCTAACCATGGAAGGGAACTGTGCGTATTATAGGGTTAAGGGCAAAGATCGTCCCTACAGATAGTAGAAATAAAGATGTCATTGTGGCTGACATGATGCTATAACTTCATTGTTGCTTGACTTCTAATTTGCATGTTGATTGTCTCACTGTTTAAAAAAAAGAAAGATGTAGAATTAAATATCAGTCTGTTGCTTAGTTTTGGCAGCTCCCAGGACAGGTTTATTCTATGCCAGAATTGGGAAACATCTTCCTTGAAGATTGTTTTTTAAATAAGTAGTGCAATATCTTTGATTGACTATGTTTTTGAGAAAGATGGGTTAACAAGCTCTCCTGTGCTCTTAAGACTGGGTATACTCAGTCTGTCTGGAGCCAGAAGCAATAAAAAGAGCATTAAGGACAATTGGAAGGAAACTAGTATGGCTTGAGTTTCTGTCAGAAAAGGACAAGTCTTAGTAATTAGGATGGAGTGAATTTGCTCTTTGATATCATCCCGTAACTGGAGAGAAGACCATTGTCATTTGAAGAGCAATTGCTTCCCCCTGCTGGCTTTTGTAGAACAATTGCAAAGGGCTGTTTGCAACCTAGGAATAACTGAATTGTGTATGTTACTGTTCAGAATTGATTTGCATATATATGCAAATATATATACAGACACACATATATTTATGAAAAAATCATAAAAGCAGACTAAGTACTTAAATGGGAGAAGTTAGTTTTTGTCATTGTTGTTTGGTTATTTTTTTTGTTTTGTTTTTTTTTTTTTCCAAAACCGTACTTCACAGAACCACAGAATCACAGAATCTATAAGGTTGGAAGGGACCTCTAGAGATCATCTGTTCCAACCTTCCCGCTCCAGCGGGCACACCTAGAGCAGGTGGCACAGGGTGGCATCCAGGCGGGTTTTGAAGACCTCC
>JAUBOD010000016.1:232141-246359 GCA_032353885.1 Nothura maculosa
TTGGAGGATCTGCAGATGATGCAGCCACCCCATGTTCATGATAGTAAATATTTGTCAGAGCATGTATGATGTATCCTACCTCTTTAGACTGTCTGTGTGATTGAGGTTGAGTTGTGAGTTAAAGCGAGTGGTTTGAAAGTAAGCAGATCTAGGACTGGCTATTTAAGTGACTCTGACATGAGTTAATGAAGGTTTCAGTACCAAAAAGAGGGGAGCAGATTTTTGATATCTGTCAGACAACTGATTGTGATATAGCTCAATCTTGCAGAAATGGAAAATATCCGTTGGGTTTTATTTAGTAATTCGAGTTTTTGAATTAAATCAACATTTATACATTTTTTTTTAGAAATTGTTTAAAGGCTTTGCTAGTAATGTGCATATAACATTTGGTTCTGCTTATATCTAACTAAGGAAAGCTTTCCCATTGCCTCTTGAACCCATTTGGTGACCTGCACAGCTGTTTTTCACATAAGAAATAATAATATGGCATCCCATTGTACTTTAAATAAGCTTCTCAGAAATAGAAGTTCACTGACCTCATTCCTCTTTCAGTTTTATGTCTGCATATTTGCCCTTTGTATTTCAATAAAACAGGGTTTGAATGGTATGCCTAGTAGATAGAGAGGCATGAACTGTGGGACCAAAAGGAGATGGTCTTAATGTTCCTATGCAGAAGCATTATATATTATTCTGATTTTAAATGAGCACCCCTGGAACTGGCATGTTTCCATGGAGAATCCAAGGAAGAATTCTTGACACATCCGCTGTGACTGCTACCTTGCGGCATTTTTATAGACATGTTGACAGGAAGGTTCTGTAGCTACTGACTTAAGTGAACTATATGTGAGTCCTAGATATGTTGCTGATATGTTTGCAGGTGTAACAATTTTTAAACTGTTGCTTGTACCGTAACATTCTCAGAAGGATTAAACGGAGAAAACAAAGAGCAAAGCTGACTTGTGACATTTCAAAATAATCATTTCAGAAAAAAAGGAATCCCTTCAAAACCACCTCAAGCCTCATTCTGGGGTAACAGAGCTGTTATGACTGGGCATCTTTAATGATAGTCTTAACTAGAGTGAGCAGGAAAGAATGCCTTGGTGAGACTTCACTGTAAAAGAGGAGAGCTTGGAGTTGATTTCCTTTTTTGTTCATTACTGAAAGTGGAGTTAAATGAAGGTTATGTCATGGGCATAGAAGAAAACGGAGTGAAAAACTGTAGAAAAATGAAGGGAAAGTGATTTCACTTGTTTTTTAAGGTAGTAAGAGAGGTTTATTGTGGGTTTGTTTTTTCATCATTTAAACATAATTTCATTGCTTGTGAGTTTATGACCAAAGCAGTTTTACTACAGAGCAGCAATACAAAGATCTTCACATTGCTTTGATTAATTTGCAGATCACTTTGGAGTATACGGATGTTATTTGTAACCGATGCCTTTTCTGCTAAGATTTCTGATAAAAGGCACTTGTTATTTTTGTTTTTATGAAATGTAATTCGCTCAATGGGACCTATTTAATGCAATTGTGAAAGCCAGCTCAGACCTTCAGTTGTAACTAGACGTGTGTTGAGCTGAACTGGCTTTCCTAGCTAAGTGAAATGCCTTTTTTCATTTAGAATAGCATAATAAGTACTATAGAGACCTCTGCAATAATAATGTAGTAGCCATGGATTTAAAACCTAGTAAATGAGTGTGTGTCTTCATACTGTTTTATGACAATTATCCTTATTAGACATGAATGTAATGACAAATGTCACGATCCATGGGCTAGAAATATACGTGTGCAAAGGCTCTGTTTCTCTCATACACCTGCATTTCTGTTTTTATTTAACTGACAAATTTTATATTTCTAGATATGTGCAATTTCTAAGTGGCCTTCTATCTGGATCTGTGAAAATGAATACAACTCCTCTTTTCCTGCACTATGTTATCCTTAATGGCATCCCAAACTTTGATACTGGAGGAGGTAAATTATCTATTTCTTTCATATTAAAGCATAGGCTCAAAATCTTGTTTCAGTTTGGAGCATTCCAGAAATTGTGCCTGAATCATAGGTCAAAGCTGATGCCTCTCTATATGTCAACTATTCACAGTAAAAGAACTGTAACAAATACAGTAACATTATAACATGACCATGTAGCCTATGAAAGAGAAGGTTGAAGAAAATTTTCCTTCTTTCTCATCATCTGAAGAGATAATGCTAGAGCAGTCTGTCTTGCTTCTGTTCTGCTGTCAGTCCATGGAAAAGTCTTGAGAACTTGCTTATGTTTCCTGAGCAATTGTCCTCATGTTCACATATTTTTCTTCCTTTTCTGAGATTTTGTTTATTTATTTATTTAGTAGTAAAGCTCTTCAAATAGATTAGCTATCTAAGGTAGCCTGCTGTATTCAATGACTTTAAAATTAAAGCACTAAACTAAGATGATGTACTAGAGCTTACTGCACGGTGAGGTAGTGAAGTTTTTCTTTTATTTTATTTATTTCTTAGTTTATTTTTAAGCCATTCTCTTCCTTCTCTCATTTTATTTTCTTGTAGAAGCATGGGAAGGGAAAAGTCGTTTTATAAGGAGCAGAGTGCTCCCACTTCTGTTTCTTTATGGTATCTTTCTTTAAAATGCATCCCTTCCCTAATTCAGAACTAATCTGGAGACCAGGAAAAACTTTGTTTTGCAACATATTATCAAAAACTATTTTTGGGACAAATACATCTGCCAAAACTTATTCTCTTTGGGAAGATTTTTGACAGTCATCATTGTCCCACTTGTGTGCCACTTTATTTGATCTGGATGTGCACGACATTTCTAATTATAAAGAAAAATGAAAACAATTACCAAAATAGTTTGTTCTGTTAACTTTTTTTTTCAGTTTGTCGGCCTTTTTTGAAGTTATACCAGGCTATGCAACCAGTTTATACATCTGGAATATAGTAAGTCTTAGACATTTCCTTCATGAAGGAAGTCGGATTTTTAATTTTCACAATGCAGAATTGCTGAATCTATTTTGTTTGTTTCTTTAAACTACATATATATTTTTTCTCTCCTCTGTTAAGTAGCCTAGGGCCAGAAAATCAAAGCCGCATATGCATTGCTATAGAGCCAGCCCAGCTACTGAAGGGAGACATTCTGGTAAGTTAACTGTATGGAATGAAAAACTAGTACTGTGACTTTTAGATTATAGCCTCTGTTTTGTTTTGCATTCTTGTAAAAACATACTGAGAAAATCAATTTAGACATACTAACAAATAGGTCATTAAATTTAATTTAATCATCTGTTTTTTCTATGAATCAAAATTACCATTAAACTATAGGGTTTTAAAGAGCCGAAAACAGTTGCTATTTGCATTCCTATTTCATAGCATCACCAAATGCAGTTATGCCCGTCTTGCTGTTTTCTTTATAAAAGTGGCCTTTGGAGGTTTTATAACTCAGCATTAAAGTGCTCTGCAACATGACAGACAAGATTAACAATCAAAAAAATATATAGTGTTAAGAAAATACTCTGTTATTATACTCCCTATATTAAAAGTATATATACCCTATATCAAAAAAGTAGTATCAATTCTACCTATGAATTCTACTGGTACCTACAGTATCCACAAAGCAATCCAGAGGTGCAACACAGATTTTGTATTTTGCATTATTTAAAATCTCTATACTTTCTTATAAATTATAGTTAGGCAAGGAAGAAGAAAGATAGTTGCCATGTCTTTTGATTGATTAGACTAAGAAGATGTAGAAGTAGAATAAATGGTGGAGATATTATCAGTAAGAGTATTCCTGTCTGTATATCCGGAAGATTTCAAGATGCTTTTTTATTTATTTCTTGATTAGGGAATGTTGAATCTTAGTAAGAGGTTTCTTTGTATCAGACTTTTTTTTTCTTTCCTCATTTACCTATTTCTTTTCTCATTTACCTTTTCTCATTTACCTTTCATTTACCTGTTCATTTACTGCACCTTTTCCTCCTCCGCACAATTCAGTTTAGTACTTTGTGCTTCTTTCTCCTTCTTCTTCTTCTTTTTTTTAACTTTTCCTGAAAAATGGAGAAAGAATAATGTTTCTAAACAGCCTGCTATAAATTTTCTGGTATACTCAAGAGGTACTTGAGTATACTTTCAGATTTAAGAAGAGTATTACTTAGCAGAGGAGTTGGTACCCAAGCAAATTGAGTAGATTGCAGAAGAAATCAATCTGAGACAAACTTGGTGGCTATCAAATACTCATTTAAAAGAAAACGAAAGATGCACATAAGTTTTGATGAATGTTTTCCATCCATATACTTTTAAAAGAGCCAAATCTATCGGTCTTATATTATTACTGTAGGATTACTGTAGGCAACGTCTTATTCAATAGAAGTTCAAGTATTTCCTAAAGAAAGATTTCAGTTATGGGGTTTTTTTTATGCTGTGGTAAGCTAAGACATCAGTGGTTTCAGAAAAACAAAATTTTGTAGTCCCCACTCGCCCAACTTCATAGGATTTAACAACATCCCGATTACAAGGATTTGTAATCATTGACTGTTGCCTTTGTTTCCCACACTCTTTTTCTGCAGTAATGTCTCTGAAGAAGTCTTGGAGAGAACCAGACGTGTTATTTACCTTTTCAACACTACTTGCTTGCCTTGAGTTTACAAAATTCCTTATGATAGTGTAAATAGCATGTGGTAATGTAGCACAGCCACAGCTGTTGAAAAGCTGCACTGACATTTGCAAATGTGTGTAGATATTCCCCAGCATATTCCAATGGTGTGTGTTACTCTTGAATATAGTGTTAGAATTCAAAGTTAAACATAGAGTTATTTGGAAGGCTCCTTAAGTACTCTGAGTGAAAAAAGGTATTTTCAGTGTCTTAGGTCTAGATGTATACGAGTGGTTGTATCACAGTCACAGTACCATATAAACAAGCATTTCTGAGTTAAAATACTTGAAAGCTATTACTTTGTATTTGAAAAGTAGAAAGAAGTACTCTATACTTCCGTTGTTCACTGAGCTGACCCAGATTGAGTATTTTTATAAATATTTTGTAAAAGACAGTATATCTTTGGTAAATCCTACCTCTGTACAAACCAAAACTCTTACAAGCTGGAGAATATAACATGTTTTAAAGTTAGTCAGCCTTCTTTGTCTTCAGTAATTCTCATGCTGACCTCTATATAAAAACAATATAGCTCTTTAAAACAAATTTAAAAAAATAGCACTTTAACACAAAATTATGTTGGAAGTTGCATGACCTTAAAAGTGTTTAGTCTTTTAAAACCTGATATTGCTCACAGAATATAATTGAATAGGATGCTAACAGATATTTGAGGGCAGATTATAATTTTTGGAGAAGATTTTCTCAAGGGACTAAGATAGTGCCATTTTTTCTGTCGCTTCTGGACAAACTTGCAGTCATTCCTTAGGCAAATATCCATCCTCCTTGACTCCTCCTCCTATCCAGTGTTTTGCCTTTCCATAAAACTGATGGTTATAGAGAATAATGGGATATTCTTTATTCTTTAACTCAAGCATGCTGATTGTTTTTCTGCCTTATATTTTTCCAGAATTGAACCTTTATTTAACTCAATGGCTAGTGTTGTGCATATGCACAAGATTTTGTGTTTCTTTAGTTTTGTCTTAGTCATTTGAATTGAATTCAGACTGGGTTGAATTGAATTCAACTGGGTTGAATTCAGACTCTCTTCTTGAGATTTGACTTTTGATACAGCATGCTTTTCTTTTCAGACATTTTACTGCTTTGTAAAGCAGTAATTTAACAAGAACAGTCCGGCTGATAGAAGCAAAATAGAGATACACTTATCAGTGATTGTTTGCCTACATATATATGTTTAGTCTGTATCATACCGGGTTTCTTGATCAATTTTTCATTCTTCTTTTGTTTTTGGTGTAGATCAGAAGCAATGATAGATCAAATAGGACAGATTGATCAAATAGGAGACCAGTGTAAATAGAGAAATCAAGTCCGTTAGGCTAACTTAATTCTCCATTTTTTTTCAAAGATATCTTAACTGTCTGTGAATGAACATCCCTCAATTAGTACTATAAAGGCTATTAGTATTGGCTGGTTTTGAAACAGACTTGAATTGTTCAGATGAAATTCACAATTGAAATTGGTGCAACTTAACTGGGCCTTTTGCATTGCTCCTCCTTTCCTCTCCCATTTTCAAGGCAGATTACGAGTTTTAGGAGAAGTCATTTCTCAGATAGGTGACTAATCTCATAAATGAGAGGTGGAGGTAGGAGCAAAATTTTAAGTTCTTTTGTGGAATGACTCCTTCAACTGCTATTTAAGAGACAAATACCTACAGCAATATGAATAATACAAAAAGAATGCATTATCGAGTCAAATAAGTCTTTGGAGACTGTTATTTCTAATTTTCATCTTGGAAAGAGCATGATTTTTCAGACTGAAGAAAGGCAAGGGGTGGAATGGGCCTTGTAGTTCACCGAAGGCAACTGACATCCAAAGCCAAGAATAGATTTGACACTGGAGTTTTGGTGATTGTTATCCACGTCTTTACTGTCCTATACATCTGGCATAAGGGCTGAGATAGATCACAAGTTGTCCTGTGTGCCAGATGTGCGCCATCAGCACTGATGCACTTCAAGAATTTAAGGCATATGACTTACTGTAAGATTGCTATATTGCTATAAGAATATTGAGTGGTTATGTATTCCACTGGACAACTCAAAGAATTGTTAAGTGAAATGTCCACAGATGTAATCTAAGGAAAAGTGATGTTAGAGAAACACTTGTGTTATGACCATAATTAGCCACTGAAAGTAGGTGGTATTTTTTTTATACTTCCATCTTGTTCTATTCGAGATGGTAAAACTAATGCCAACTTCCCTCCATAATATACAGAAAGATCCTATCTTATCCTATAGTGCTAAAAATCCCTAAAGTGGGTGTAATCATCTTGCAAGTTTTCTATGAAGACTGCTGTATATATGCTTCAGTTATTTTGAAATGGATGTTTTAGGTGGATGACATGTTATTATGTTGGTTTGATGTCATGAAAAAGTAGTGATCTGTTTTCCAGTATTTTAATGGCACATGTTATGACTCTGAATCATCATCTGTTGGTGACTGACAGTGATGAAAGTAGCAATTATTATTTTTACACATCCAAAACTTGATCTTGCCTTGTGCCTGTGTAATTTGTCCTTCTTGTTACAACATTAGTGGTGTCTGCTGTGAATTGCACTGTGGTTGATATGTTTAGACAGTAATCCTGACAATATGCACGTCACTTTGTGCTGATTTTTAACAATTGCTAATTGGCATAATTTCCCTTTCTTTAAGTTATTTTATTTCATTTTATTTTTTTAGTTAAAGTGTTACCACAAAAAATATCGATCAGCTACTCGGGATGTGGTTTTTCGTCTTCAGTTTCACACAGGAGCTATTCAAGAACATGGCCTAGTGTTTGGCAAAGAGGACTTAGATAATGCCAACAAAGGTATTTGCCTTCTTTTGAATGTCATTATGAATAGGGATGGATGCATGTGTCTGTGCATGGATGAGGTTGTTGCATTCAACACAAATATGAGTAAGAGTTTTTCTATATACATTTATTTTTGACCTTCAATTCTTATCCTTAAGAGAGGACAGACTACTTAATGCTAGCTATTTCATAATACCTCACCATAGCTAAATCCCTAAAGATTTTTGTTTGCATACAAAATACTCAGAATACATGAGATGTTCCTTGGGTAACCTTTACCTCAGCTGGTCAATGCCGATAAATGTTAAAACAGCAAGCATATCTCTAAACTGTTGACTCTTCGTCACCACTGGAGGAAAGAAGATGAGCTAAAGGCATTCCTTCTGAATGATGGAAACAGCAACTAATATATTTTCCTGCAATATGTGCCTACACAAAGATTTTTTTTGGTTAAATATTATAATTCTGCTAATACAGTTAACACATAGTTTACTCCCAGGTATGTCTTCATTTAGCAGACAGGGACAACAATATCGATTGAGAGGGACCTATTTCTCTTCTTGTTTTTAACTGTTCTTGGAAGTAAAAATTCTGCTTAGAGTTCTGTGGCCTTTTTTAGGGAATGTAATTGTTCTAGAACATTGCTCAATTTGAAGCAAAAAGTGTGATGAAAGTGCATGCATTAATAGCTATAGAAAATATTGACTTATTGTAAGTATTTCTGTAGGAAATGGCTTGTTGAAATATTATTCTTTGTTTTCAGATGACCGTTTTCCTGATTATGGGAAGGTAGAACTAGTGTTTTCAGGAACTCCTGAGAAAATTCAAGGTGGGTATCAAGTAGAGCTTGATGAAGAGTTCATTAACATTTACATTAGCATAAGTGATAAACCTTTTTTAAAAGTATACCAGAATCATGACTAATCTCCACTAGAGACAATTTCTCTATCTGTAGAAAACATGGTATAACTAACTTGCTTATGCATAAGTGAAGCAGTGCTATTTTCAGTTTGACATAGAGAAGTGGTTCTAATTTATCCTGGAGATGCTTCTGCTCTGAATTTATTTTATAGATTGTTTTATAGATAGAGATTCTGCATACCTCCAGAATGTATCTTATTTTAATATAACTGAGGTCATAGACATTTATTGACTACAACAACGGCTTAAATTTTGCTTTATCTTGCAATTCGATTCTGTTAAGATTTTTATTTTTATTTATTGTGTTACAAAAAAAGTATAGGTTCTGCCTGTGACTGAATGAAAACCGAATGTCCTGAACAGCTTGTCTCTCACACATAATCTTTTTAGGTTTCTGCATATTTTCTTCTTAAATCTTTTTCACAATTTGATTGCTAGGAGATTTGTAGTAGCTGCCAGTAAGAAACTGGTTTCTGTCCAGCAGAGCACAAAGATTTCACTTAGCCTGTTGGAATGCCATGTAAGAGAAAACCTTATAAATACATTCACTGACTTGATCTAAACACTTCCTTGTGGTAAATCTCACATTATACTTGAACAGAGGCCAACTGACATGTCTGAAAAAGGATCAAAATTTGTTTGAGTGAGTTCAGTTTGTTCCTAGATGGAAAATCAAATTTGTTTTAGCAAGCTCTAACTAGTTAGAAAGTAAGGTTCCCTCTGATTAGAAATTTAGCAATTAGTATTCAGTTTCTGTCTAAGCAGTTAGCAGGCTGGGAAGAAGAGTTTGAGATGAAATATTTAATTACAATTTCTACAGAATTATCTCCTAGCATAATTCACATTAGAGTAGACTGGAGGTCTCCAGTCAGATCTGGAAAACCACAAGGAGAGACAGCACAACATCACTGGGCAGCCTTTTCCACTAACTGACTGTCCTTGCTGGGAAAGTTTTCTAACTTGTATTAAGTCTAAAGCTCTTTTGGTTCATGTTCTCCCTCATTCTTCCACTTTTCAGAGAGCCTGGTCCCATCTCCTTGAAAACCTCCCCATCCACTGTGGGGGGCTGCTGTTGGGCACCCCTTCCCCCAGCTGAACAAGTCCCAGTCCCTTGGTGTCTCCTACTGGGAGAGGTGCTCCATCGCTAACCTTCTTTGTGGCCCTGTGCTCCAGTTTATTAATGCCTTTCATGTACTGTGTAGCCCCAAGATGGTGTTGTAGAAAAAAACCTACTGCACTTGTAAGGCTGCCCGCACCAGGAAGATTATGCACCTATATATTTAGGTTACAAACTTCATAAGTGTGCTGTGTGATAAATATGATAAAGCAGACTATATGGATGACTTGCTTCTGCCTGCACACAAACGTTTGAGCTGTGGTATTCTTGTGCTTTCAGTTTTAGCTGTCTTAATTTTGACGGACTCTGATCATGGCACATGCACCACAGCAATGCAGGAAAAAAGCACAACACGGCACTTCTTTAGATCTGTTTACAGAAGGACCTACTTCACAAGATATTGTTGAAGAATTGATAGATGTTTCTTGTTTTGGATTTTTTTTTTAATCTTTTTTTTTTTAATGAAGTGCCTGTTCTAGATGAAGCAACAGAGGGAGAAAGCTGATTTGATCCGTACTGTGTATCTGTATCAAATCAGTACCAAAGCCAAGTCCAAGGTCATGAATTCTTGATTCATACTTTGCTTTTGAGTCACTGGACCACACCTAAATTCCTCATAGTATACTTTAAGAGCTGCATGTTATTTTCTGCCTTGTTAAGGGCAGAAAAAAATATGTGTTGCTGCTGTAAATTCCGGGTATGTATGGCAGAGTGTACCTTGGTGCAGGCAAACACACAAGGCAAGCAAGCCGGTCTTGGGCTCTGTTGGAAGGTAAGAGAATGAATGAAGCAGTGCAGCTGGCACAGGGAAACAGAGTGGCACCTTAGAGCTCTTACGGTCTTTAGTGATGTGGATCTGTAAGAAAACCTTATTTTATTATCCCTTTATTACCCTCCTTTTACCAACAGTTGTGTTTTCCTTCTGCAAAGTTGTTTGATTTACTGTGCCTGACTTAAGAGCTTTGAGATTTAGGTTCAGAGCACAGCATCATCAAGATACTCATAATAAAATCCTTGGCTAGTTCCTACTATAATGACATGTAAATTAAGCTTTTGTAGTTTCTTTTTGTAACCTTTTTTTCTACTAGTAGAACATGGTATTACAATG
The DNA here is from genome assembly GCA_032353885.1 of Nothura maculosa. Lineage (NCBI taxonomy): Eukaryota > Metazoa > Chordata > Aves > Tinamiformes > Tinamidae > Nothura > Nothura maculosa. Next base: position 242,733 of record JAUBOD010000016.1, read on the forward strand.
GGAGTTATAAATATGTGTGTCTGTAGGTCATTACAAATGTGACTATGATACCCTTTTGTCTCAAATACATGTTACTTTTCTAGGATATGATCACCTTCAGAATGACCATGGATTGATGGTTGATTATAATACTGCAGATCCACTGATACGCTGGGACTCCTATGAAAATATGAGCCCTGATGGGGAAGGTGAGTAATTTACCACAAGAGGCCAAGGCTAGATCTTCAGCAGCTGTACCACAGTGTTTGAATGAGAGGAAGGAGAGCTGATTTGTTTGAACCTAATACATATTTACTAACTGTCTGCTTTTGTCGTGTTCAGCCGTAATGGCTCTAATGGAAAGAAAAATGTCCTAGTTATGTAGGAGAGATTCTTGCTAATGCATTGAACTGGACTGAGAGGTAACAGATGAGAATGACTTGCTTGGTACTTGTAACTTTGCTGTAGAGAACATTTTGCTCTAGAGCTTCTAGTTTGAATCCTGATATGAAACTTTAACAACAGAATGATCATATTTGCAGTATAATACAGTATGATCAGGAGTGTTGCAGTAGGTACATTACGCTGTAAAGTCACAGATATACAATTATACATACTCTGCTGCTTGGTTATTTCTCCTCATAAACATACATGGTTTTGAAATGTCCTCATACTTTTTGGATTATTTTCTGTATCTGCTGGTGCATGCGGAGGATGAAAGCCTCCAATAGCAGCATTCAGTTCTGTCTCCAGTGTATATTTTTGCCTGAAGTTTTACTTGAGTGAATGGCAGAAAGAGCAGTTGTGCTTTTAATGGATATGTTTTTGTGGGGGGATTTGGAATGTCACACCTGTGTGTTCACACCAGCACACACACAAGCCTACATTGTTATAAGTAAAAACATCACAGAATCACAGAATCTTCAAGGTTGGAAGGGACCTCTAGAGATCATCTAGTCCAGCCTTCCTGCTCAGGCAAGCACACCTAGAGCATGTGGCACAGGGTGGCATCCAGGCGGGTTTTGAAGACCTCCAGAGAAGGACATTCCACAACCAGGGAGGCAGCCTGTTCCACTGCTCTGTCACTCTCACTGTAAACATGTGAGAGATATACAGCCAATTAACACTCTCTGAGGGCAGTTTTCATGTATTTTTATAATACTGAAGGATCATTGTTAGCCATCTAATGGCAACAGCAGTGAGGATTTTGGAGGTGGAAACATACTGGGAACTTGGGTTTTTTTATTTTATTTTGTTTTGATTTGGGTTGGGTTATTCTTGTACAGGAGTGTTTCCTAATAGTGATTATAGACTGCAATCAATAGCAAACTAGGAGAAAAGAGGGAGAACAGTGCTGGTGCACAGGGTAGACAGAGCACTTTCTAGAGAGACAACAGCTTCATAGCTGATTGACACTGTGTAGAGTCTATGCATGGAGTATCACAGAGGCAGAATCTTGGCTGAAGCAGATGTCTCAGTTGCTGCCTAGGATGTTTCCAGACCATTTGTGGATTATTCATGGTTGTTGCGTGCTATGAGTAAGGTTTGTTTTTTAGAGCTGTAACATGTGTAAACATAGCTTACAAGAAGGAATGCATTGATGTCATAAATATTTTTAATTGCTAAGTTTGATTGGATAGGTATCTGTGACCTTTCTACCCTCATATTTAAAGTAACTGTATCAGTACAGGAAATTAAAAGCAGAGATAAATCTGTAGACAGCACTCTGCAAGAAGTTAATTACGTAATTTTGTTTTTCATATCTTGAAGACCTCATGACAGACCATTCACAAGTGTAGTTAATTTGTCTTCACAAAATTACTTCTTTTTCTTTTCCGTGTAGTTTTTGTGTACAGGAGGCTTTCAATTACCTGAGATACAATATAGATATCTTGTGTTTTTCTGAAATATAAATGTCTATTATGAGTGAGGAAATCATTGCAGCAGAAGCATTACTAGAGAAGGCACTAGAAGCACATGAATCGAAAATTTAAGAGGCAACATAAGTCTGATGCTGGGAAGCACAACAGCATATCAGGCAGAGGATTTATCTCTACAGAGCTTAGGTAAAGGATCAGGAGGGTCTAAAACACATGCATGGGCATCAGTTACTTTTTTCTCTTAAGGCAGTATCTCTTAATACCTGTAGCTAAGAGAAAGATAAGCTTAGTCTGCTCTTTGAGGTAAATATAACCTGCAATAAATACCAAAACAGAGTCCTCATGTTTTATTTAGTGATTCAATGACTAATGCATTTGCACTAGAAAGACAAGTTGAATCCCAGATTTCACCACAAGTGGGACACCACTAAGAGGGGATGCCAGGTTCACTCCAAACAATGAGCAGTGTCAAAAACGTTTGAGTATGAAGCTTCTGGTTACATCCGTGAAGATACAACCTTTTCTATACCTCAGACATGATTAAAGTACAAGATTTGGTACAACTAGAGAGCTGTGTAACAGTAATGGTATGTTGTGAAAAAGACTTGTGCAGAGTGCGTTTTTAAAGTCTGTTCCTTGTAAGCTCCAATCTTAGCCTTATTTATGTAAGGACTTCACAGTTCTACTTGCTTCCAACAGGCATTTCAATGGTGAAAATAGGAGAATTCAGTAGGTGATGTCAGTTAAAGAAACACCTTTTTGTTAATTTAAAAAATCTGTGCCTTATGAAATTCCAGATAAAGATGAGCAGGAAGATTACAGAAGAGCTTTATGAAATTGCCAGGATTTCCTTTGTAGGTATGTGTGTGTGTAAAGGCTATTTTTCCAAACATACAGGTTAAAATGGAAAAATAGATATGAACAAGAAAGCAGTATCTCTTTTTTGAAATTCTATGCCTATTTGACCTCATTACCAGAGGAACAAAAGATTAAAGGACTTGATAAAAGAAAAATGTACCTGAAGTATTTTGGTTTATTGGCATGATTTAGTGTTATACAAAGAAATCATTGCCTTTTAAATGAACATGGACTCTTTGGTGGTGGTAGTGGTAGAGCTGTTAATGTCTGTTTATGTTGAGTAGGGACAAGGTCTACTCCCTGGATTTACTTCCTTGTCCTTCATTTATAACAGTATAGAAAATTGGACAATTGGAAAGGAAATAAGTGATTGGAATTTCTTCTCACAAATGCTGTTTCTCTCCAGATACCTTGAGAATGCCTGTTGTGTATGGATGTAATAACCTTCCATAATAGGTTGAAGCTTTTATTAGTTTTTGTATTTGTATCAGATTTCCTTCCCCTTGAGTAGTATATTTGCTCAGAGACTTCTATTATATTGATTTAAAAGCCTGCTGTTGAATACAGTATTTGGAACCATAAAAATCAGATGGTCTTTATACTGTCATGTAAAAGTCTGTGATGGTTACTATTATTTATCCTATGGTTTTAAGACTCATGGTAGTCATTGAGTCTTGTGCCTGTTGAGGGCAGGAAAGGACAGAAATGGCTTTTGATCTTATTGAGCATTTTATTGCTTTTATTTTTCAGGTTTAGGGCATCACTACCATACTGTATATATGTGGATTTAGAAAAGATTACTTATTTGCTGCAAAACAGCAGGTTGACCAAGGTTGCCAAAAGACTGGCCAATCTCATTAGGAGAGCTTTAAACTAAGCAAGAAGGGGGAAGGGGAGTGTCATAGGGACT
>JAUBOD010000016.1:249829-260992 GCA_032353885.1 Nothura maculosa
GCTGAACAGGCCCAGCTCACGCAGTGTCTCCTCGTACGAGAGATGCTCCAGTCCGTTAATCATCTTCGTTGCCCTCCGCTGGATCCTCTCTAGAAGCTCCACGTCCTTCTTATAGTGGGGAGTTCAGAACTGCACACAGTACTCTAGGTACGGCCTCACCAGAGCTGAGTGGAGGGGCAGAATCACCTCCCTCGACCTGCTAAAAAAAGAAAAAGTAGCCTTAATTATGGTTACTTAAAAGACCATAAATTTATGTTTTTTTTTTTTCCTGCAACTGTTCGCTTGCCTGGCAGTACAGTTGTCATGGCAGCATAAATGGAAAGTATAACTGGATGGCACAGACTGAAAACATCCTAGTTCATGTTGGGATCTGGTATTTGTTCTGTGACCTTTTTAAGACCAGAAGGAGAAGCTTTCTCTATCTTTTCTCTATCTACTCCTTTCTCTATCTGCACCTGAGCATACTTACACTGAGCTCCTGGACCATCTTCAGATGAAACATCAGGAGCCAACGTCCAATAAGCAGATGATAGATGTTTTGCTGGGACTCAGGCCTAGTTCTTACTTTGGACATTTTTAATTGGAAAGGCCAAAGTTGCAATATTAGAGCTCTTCATTATCTCTATTTCTGCTATGTATCTATATATGTATATACATATATTTTTTGTAATATGTAACAATTGGAAGCGCACTATAGCACAGGCCTTCAACTTTGACACGAAAAACCTAATACAGTTTCTGAGAAGATTCTGAGCACTGTGTTGTCTCTGTCTCTTAAGTGGTACAGACTGGACTACATCACATAGTTTTTGTCCTCTATTGGTTCTTCATCTTATTCTGGGTCAGGAAGAATCTTTGCTAATTAGTTACTTGTATAGGAGACCTGCCAAACTTTGGAAGTTTATATGATGTTTCTGACCTGAAGCTGAATGTTCTTGATAATAAATATGCATACAGTATGTCTTTGAAGGAATTTTGGTTTCTAAGTCACCTAAGCACATTTAAAACTTTTCCAAAACTAAATACTTTATTATGTAGTCAGTGCTTGCACTGAGTAGGTTCAATTATCTTCAGATTTTCTCTTTGAGAAACATAAATATTATCATTATCATCTACTTCTATGGTTGTTGTAACACCTAAAATGAAGCCATAAGTGTCCATTTCCCAATGCACGGTCTTAGCACTTTAGTTTTGGGAAATCAAAGAGCTATATTAAATGTACCTGTACTTCTTTCTAGTAAGGGGGCTTGTTTAAAAAAACCTGTAGATCAATTTATTGGGAGAGAAATAGTGTTGAAGTACTTTTATTAATAACAGGAATATCTTTATATACATTTCATACTTAACATGACAGCCCAGACAGTTGATTCTGTCAACCTTCTAGACAGCCCTTTAATGACTACAGACTTTTTTTCTTTTTAATTTATTGTGTGTCCTTCACATGTTCAGAAATTAGATCAGCAACCATGTAGAATAATCTGCCATTTCTTGCTACTTTGACTGCAAATAATTTTGCAGGAAGCTCTACAGTATAGCAAGAGAAAAGCCATGACTCAAAGGTGAGTGTGTTGTTTAAACAGTAAGAAAGAATAATCAGTAATTTTGAAATTCAGCATCTGCATCACATTCAAAAGTCAGAGATGTTCTTAAAGATGGGTTTTGTTTCTGGAATAAAGGGAACAAAATAACTAGTTGCAAGCAGTTCAGTGAATTTATAATGCACTTAAACTTAGCTTAGGGTGCTGTCGTTGTGACGATGTTTCTGTGCCATGACATTTTTTTAAAAATTCTTTGCTGATTATCGGAAAACAAATTAGTCTAAGTCCATGCTTAAATTAATGAGAAAAGTTTGCAGAAATAGAGTCAAAGTAGCACAATAGATACTACCCAATATGTAGCAGGCTGCATTAATAAGTGCATTTAGTCTTTGCTATGTACTTTGGAACGTGACATAAGGTGTTACTTTTCTTTGATAGCAGGTGACTGGAAGTCAGGAGGTACGTTAGAGCAGTGTGTCTAAGGGTGAATCTGTGCTGGCTTGCTTGTCCTCTAAGCCGACTGCCTGGATGCCAGTCTGTGGTCTCGAAGCTGTGCTTTGTGAAATAGCTTTTTCTTACTGCAGAGTACTTGTAGAATCATTAAAGAACAATATGAGTGGGCTTGTGAGTGTCTGGGAAAGGTACATAAGCATTTGCATGGCTTAAAGAGACTGTAATTTTTGCATGCCTTCTTTGCTGCTTAAGAAGTTCAAGGTTCAAGGACAACATGTGTGATCCTGAGGCTCCTGTATGTTAGTCTTTTGCAAACACTACCTCCCCTTCAAGTGGGTTTGATTCAAAAGTGTTCTCTATTCTTTTCTAATAGGCACCTCATCCTGATTTTCTTCATATTTTAACTAAAGGTTCAGGCACCTGAAAAGCATAGCAAGCCAAGCAGCTTCCTAATAACTTAAAGTCAGTCATTAATGACATAATGACTCAAAATCAGTCCTAGTCTGTAGTCATTGCTGTTTAGTCACATTAGAAAATTAGTTCTTTAAAATTGAATGTGTCTATGAAAATCAAAGTTTATTTGGATGTCTTGAATAGTAGGGGGGAAGGAAAATTAGTATTAAGAAATGATTCTATACCTTTTTCCTTTCTTTACCAGCCATTCTATTATCCTCAAAAATTAATTCTCAAACAGTTTTCAAAGAAGTCATTCAGTGATTGTCAGAGATGTGCTTATGAACAAGTAACTGGACTTGCAGCCTTGTACTAGTCTACTCAATGAGGAGGTATTCCTTAAGAGAATAGTTTGATAGTTCCCCTAAACGCAGTTTTAGGTCTCCGGGTTCAAGAAAACACCGTAACTGGACAACACAATGGTCTAGGCTGGTGCAGTTTTACAATGCTGATCCATGTTTTGTTTTTACAAAACTTGTAGTCAGTTGATGGTGAGCTGTTTGTACAACCTCATGAAGTTCAACAAAGGGAAGTGCCAACTCGTTCACCTAGGGAGGAACGCATATACGAGTGCAGTCTGGGGGCTGACCTGCTGGAGAGCAGCTCTGCAGGTAAGGACCTGCAAGTCCTGGTGACCATGAGTCAGCAATGTGCCCTTGTGGTCAAGAAGGTCAGTGGTATCCTTGAGTGCCATTATGTTGCCAGCAGGTCAAGGAAAGTGATCCTCCCCCTCTACTCAACCTTGGTTGGGCCACATCTGGAGAACTGTGTCCAGTGACGGGCTCCCCAGTAGAAGAAAGACATGCAGCTACTTGAGTGAGTCCAGCATAGGACTGTGAAAATGATTAGAAGCCAGAGCATCTCTCGTATGAGGAAAGACTGAGAGAGCTGGACCTATTCAGCCTGGAGAAGAGAATACTTATATCTGAAGGAAGGGCGTCAAGAGCATAGGGCCAGACTGTATTTAGTGGTGGCAGTGATAGGACGAGGGGCAGCAGGCAGAAACTTGGAAGGAAGGATAGAAACTTCTGTCTAAATATGAGAAAAGCCTTCTACAGTTTGAGGATAACAGAGCACTGGAACAGGCTGCCCGGAGCGGTTGTGGAATCTCCTTCTCTGGGCATATTCAAAACTCCCATGAATATGATCCTGTGCAGTATGCTTAAGGTGACCCTGCCTGTGACAGGGTCTCTAGAAAGTCTGTAGCGGATTGCTGACAAAGCACCAGCTAAACTAACTGAGAGAGAACCACTTTTTTTTTTTTTTCTTGAACATGGCTATGTTTCACCTGTAGCTATATAAAGCTACCTTGAAGGCCCAAAACATTCCTTCTGTGATTGTGTACCAGCTAAGGCTATCCAGAATGCTGGGAGCTATGAAATTACCACAGCGTGGTGATCTATCTGAATTAACCCATGCTGCAGGTAAACTGTCCCTGCAATGAGTGAATTTATGCAGAGCTGAAGTATGTTATACAGGTTTCTTTTGGTTGCCCAGATAGTATGTATCTGTCTGTAGTAGTGCACCTCTGTCTGCTTCCAGGTATGCTGGATGTCAGTAGCCTGAGATCACCAAAAATATGAAGTACAGCCTTAGGCAGTTTGCAAATGAGAGTGTAATTCCAGTACGAAATAGAAAGCACTCTGCAGTCACAATGTGTCAAAACCAAAAATTTCTTCCTAGGTGAGATTCATCAGCTTATACAGAGTATTTTGACTAAGTGTTTTTGTTTCTTTCCACATTTTGGAGACAGATGTTACAAGCAATGTCTGCAGCATTCTGCACTGATCCTCCAGGAGGAGAGAGCCCCTTCTCCAAGTTGTCACAGTGCAGGTTTTATGTGCAACTTGTATGCGTGCACTTCTATCATTATCTGCTGTCATCTTGACTCCAGTTTAATATGCAGTGAATTACTGATTGGAAGAACAGCAGTGCTTGAGCAAATGTACAGCATAGCTTTTCAAAGCAGGCTTGTCAGGATATGTCGGTTTCCAGTTTGTGAGAGTGAGAAGCCACCTTTATTCCTCCTCCTAGTGAGGCCTACTAATGTTTGGGCAGAATCTGCAATAGAAAATGAATATTGCCTGGCATGACAAGTATCTTGTGGGGGAATGCATTTGTATGTTTGTACTAGTCTTTGGAGCAGAAATCCGTGGACTGCCAGTAGAACAAGATGCAATGGCTATTAGAGGCATGAGGGTTTAAGGCTCACTCTCCTGGTCTGCACTGATTCATTGCAAAGACAGGAGGAGTGCAAACAGCTGCAGCTCTGGAGTTCCTGTGCTTCAACAACTACATATAAATGAGCATTCTCACCACAGGCACTCCCCAAAGTTTTTCTTGCCTGAGTGCTCCCATGCCATTGCCGGAGGTTTCTTGAAAGCTTGGACAAGAGCTGCTGTTGTGGTTGTTCAGAAAGACAGCAACGTTTTTAAGAGCTGTTTTGTTTTAGGAAAAAAAAGCACCAAGAGCAGTTAAGTGAACAGCCGAGTTATTGGGGGTTGCAGTGCACTCTGCTTCACTAGGGTATTTAAACAGCTTGAAAAAAGGACCCTTGTAAGGAAACAGCTCATAGACTGAATTACCTTTGTAGCAAACACTTTCTCCACTCCTCCTTGGCTCAATGCGTTCAGATTTCATTGAACCTGATTATCCCCTCAGGCTCCTCCCTTGTGTTTACATTTTCATTTGCTTTTTCTGGCTGATACAAGTCTCAGGCTTGTGAGCAGGACCATTTACCTCCAGCAGCAGGAAAAGCAGCTGTAGTGCGAACTGCTGGAGCAGAGAAACTTCATGCCTTTTTAAGCCGGGATGTTTGCCTTTCCTCCAGCTTTCTTCAGCACTGTCTTCTGCTTAATGGAGCATTAGTTGATTTAAAGGAGCCAATGACTGACTCCTGCAGAAAGTTGCTGAATGTGCATAGTAAAGAGGTAAGATGCTTTCTTATGGTTCAAGAGCTGGAAATGCAGATAATGTGTATTTGTGTATGAATTTTATAGGAATTATGTGGGAAGAGCCTTCAAGGACTGAGGACCTGCTCTTGCTAGAGAGGGAGAAAGGAAAAGGCAAGCTCACATAAAACAATTTAACAGTAAAGGAATGCAGCTCTGGACTTGTCCAGGTTTGCCTGAGGGCAGAAATATTTATTTCTGAGGTTGAAAGAAATAAGCCTGGTCTCCTATAATATTTTCTGCTGCAACATGATCAGTGGTGCAGTGTGCGCAAGATTGGGCTTTGCAGGTTTCCTCTGTGTTCCCCTCAGGTGGACTCCATCGGAGAGTTCTGGCCATGCTGGCAGTGTGTTTGTTTACCTAGCTGGCTTGCATTTGTGCATGTTTTTACAAGCAATGAATGGACAGGGGGTGGCTGTGTGAACAAGTCAAAAGGCTGAAGGACTGAGATGTCTTTTTACTCATGAGCCCTCCTTCAGGTATTTGGATTTCACGAAAGGAAGTGCCAGGTTTGGAGGGAAGCCACCAAGCTTGGTATGTGTTGGTATTTCAGCGTCTGCTTTCCATATAAATTGGTCTTTGTATGGTCTGGGAATGAAAATACACACATACCCTTTGCTCTGCAGTCCTTCATTTGTAAGGGGCTCCCTGCTGCTAATGTGCCAGTAGTTCTGAAACCACAAGAGAATTTTGTCAGAATTGAGCCTGGGGAGTTTACCCCCTGAAAAGGGAGGTTGGACTGTCAGAATTTGGGCCCCTTCAGTCCAGGTAGCCAAATTCCAGCAAAACTTAGGGCTCCACAGTTGTGCACTTCCCCTCTTTTTTGACAGCTATGTTTCTCTAGCATTTTACAGAAACTTCTTCCTTGCAAATATAGAAAGCAAAGATTGAGTTGTGTATCGAGATGAAGCATATAATGCATGAGGCCTTTTGCACTGCTTAGCAAGGTGCGCCGAATAAAATTTTGCTTTTCTGGTATTTTTACTAATTTCCATTTGTTCTCCCAGTGTTCCCTGCCTACACTTATAGCTTCACATTTATAATTAATTTTTTTAATTAGAAAAAAAATGCATGAAGACAAGAGTAAGGTGAAGTCTGAAAGTGTCAATAGAGAGATATTCCAAATTATGCTTTATAGAAAGGGAATATTACTTATTTTATAGGAAGAGGAAATGCTTCAAAGACATTTTCAAGGCATTTGAATAGTTATTTTATCCTGATTTTATGAACAAAGCAGCAATAAGATTAGAAGTCTAAATCTTTTGTGTCCTATGACTATTTCGATGTTCTCCACTTTAAGGCTGGATTGTGTTAAATCTTTGGAGATGAATTTATGGTAGTTGTTTAAATTTAAGCAAGTTATATCTAAGTATTCCAAGGATTACTCACATACCTCGGGCTGCCTAATATATCATTTAAGTAAAACCACTTACATAAATGTTGGCTCTGTGTTAGTAGAACACAGTATCCGTATATTTAATTCTCCCATAGCAGAGCTGCCGTGTTGTGAAACGTTTCTGCCCCTTACAGCCTTTCGTATCTTTGGAAACCAAACCTCGGGTGGGAGGAATGCGTTAGGCAGGTATGTATTTTACCTTAATGATGAGTTGTATTCTTGTTGTTGAACTTGGAGCAAAAGATCTTACACAGGACTGAGACCTTAATTCTTGATACCAGTGCTATCTGCACTGGTAGCACACTTTAGTTTAGGTATTTCTTATCTAAGAATGACTATGATTCAGAGACACACCCTCTAAGTAGGACCAACTGCAGTGTGTTTCCTGATTACTGACAAATGCCAGACTGGTCAGTAATTTTTAATAATTACGGGATAGCTACATGCAAGAGCTTACAGTTGACAGTTCCTAATTTTTTTTTGTTTGTTTCAAGCTTTAATTAGAGGCAGATAATGTGATGCGACCTCTCAAATTCTAGCATAACTGTCAAAACCAATGTCTCAGGCTCACCATTCTACTTGAAATCGTTGCAACCTCTATTTGGGAACCGACTGCTTTGAATAGGTTGTCTTAGAGATTTTGAAGTTTGGCCTGCAAGCAAAGCTTGGAAATGGACCAGGATTTCAGAAATGGATACTTAAGTAGGACATCAAGATCCCATGCTTTACTGATTGTGTTTTCCTTTGCAGTTTAAATACCTGTTTTGTGTAACTCAGCACTCACTTAAATGATCAATGCAGGGCTGAGAGCTCTGGTAAGTTCCTTGTTCACTTAGGAAAATTGAATACTCATAGTTCTTCTCACCTATAGTTCTTTCAGTTTAGATTGTCAACATTTATCAACTACAGGACAGTGCAAGATGAATAAAATACTACTGAACGGTTTTTTTTGTGAATAACTTTTTATTAAGTGGTATACCTAAGTCTTTTACTTACTATGAGTAAGCTGACATATTGATGCTGACTAAAGTAGTACTCATTATGGTCACAGCTGTTCATTTTTTTTAGCGTATTTGCATTTGACATGCTAGCATTTTTGTGGTTACAGAATGATACACTGAATGGCAGAAAACTTTGTTGCTGAAATACGGCATAGAGATGGCAGTGTTCAGATACTCCAGATGCTGAGTTCTCACAGGGATTTGTGATTGACTGTATATACAGTGATTTACCCTTCTTTAGGGGAACCCAAGCAGCTCACAGTACTCAGTTGCTTTTACAAAGTGGTTCTAGTCTCAGTAGGGAGGATTTAACATTGTAAGGATTTTCTTCTTAACAGAACCATTATGTTTTTTAAACAAGGACCATAACATAGCTTCCCCTGTTGTTTCAAATGAGATTTACTGAGATTTCCAGGTGAAAAATGAGATGCTCCCAAATGCACAGTTAGGAACAGTGTAAGAATATGAACATGGAATTATTTATTTTAATCAGTATAATGTTACCACATACAAAATATCACAGGACAAACCCTACCATACCCATGTTCCATGGGTAAAATTTGTCCCTTTAGCAATGAACCTTGTCATCTCATTAATGTTATGTCTGTTCTAAACATATTTTATATTTAGTGACCCTTAGGCAAAACCTGTAAGAAATCAGAGAAAGATGACTGTTCCGAGCATTTGTATTTATATCTTGGTCAGGCTTCTATTGAGTACAGATGCTGTTCATCAGAGTAGCAATTTTTCTGATGAGATGAATATTTTAACAATCTGAAAAGCTACGTTTGCAAAAAGAATAAATTTTCATCTCCATGACAAACAAGGGGAGGGAAAAATTTCTCTAGCAATTTTTTTCTTTCTTTCATCTGATCTACTTGTCTGAAACATTCCTACACGCTTCCTTGATGCTTTTCAGTTAAAATTGATTATTCAAAGAAGCCTGAAACTTGTCCAGCTTCTTAATGTTTGTTTACTAACTATAGCTCAGATTAAAATTATGATTTGAGTACTCATGGATTAAATACCTTATTAGCAATGAGAGCTCTAGCGATGAAGTGATCACTTCAGAGTTCAAAGACATCTAACTTCTGTATCTATCAGAAAAATCATTCTGTATTTGGAAAAAAAACAAGTTTCTGCATATTGCAAATACCAAATTCAAAGCCCAAAGTAAAGAAGCGAAACCTGAGTATTCCAGTTTGCAAAATCAATATGTAACCAGTAAAAAAAGAAAATAAGCTACAAAACATCAACCCTATGTCAAAGGTGTTTCGATATTTAAACCCAGTGGTGCTAATTCTTAATGCCATTTAAAAGACATAGAGGAATTGTACTGTTGAAAAATATTTAGCCGTAATATTTAAAAATATTTAGAAAATAATGTCTATTCAGACCACCATATTCTGTTTTCTCTTTCACTGTTTTTGTTTTTCCTTCTTAAATTAAATGGCATAAATTTTAATAGAGGCACTCTGGGGAAGTGGAGCAGTTCTTCTTCAGAACAAAAGCTTTGTTGGTACTGTTGCTAGCCTGCAAGACCTCCACATTGGCTGTAGTTCTTGAATGCAATATACAACACAAAGGAAAAGTACTAGGCTAGATTATTTCTAAGCCTTGCGGAGTCCCAATGTACCAGATCCTCAGGTAAGCAGTCTGCCTTTCTGTAGGGGACATCACATTTACATGTTACTGTTCATGTGGTGTGAGATATTTATGACTGATTTATGGCTGGTTCATGTGGGTTTGAAATATTTACAGGGCTGTACCTAGTTTTGTGCAAGAGAAGAGACACAGGAGGACTTCAAGAGTATGAGCCCTGTATTTATGTTCCCATATTCCAATCCAACATTGTAATCTGTTTGAGTCTACCTGTGTCAAAATACTCAGCTATTCAAGTCAAAATGGTGTTTGTTTTATTTAGTTTTATTTACTGAAAACTAACCACAGGGAAATTATTGCTTGCAACAGAGTAATATTGCTTGCAACAGAGTAATAGTAAAAATTACTATTAACTTTCTTTTTCTGAACATTTACAATTTACTGTGGTAAGTAATTCCATATGAAAGTTTTTCTCAGCTAAAACCTCCAAGTGTGCATCACTATCCTTGCAGCAGTGAGTGCATTTGCAAAGTCATACACAAAAAAAGTTGAAAAACTGTCAACTGTCAACCTTTTCCTTATTTGTTATATTTCTCTTAATTAAACCATAAATGCCATTTCAAAGCATCTGTATACAGACATTTGACTTTTTGCATAGTAGTTTTTTGTCACTATGAGATTTGCACATTGTACAGCGTAAACTTCAGCAATCTTCTAACAATGTGACTATATAGAAGTTCTGTGGCAAGGGGAATTGGGTTTGCAGTTGTGTTTTTCATTATTTATTTATTTTCTCATGATGACTTGTTTTTAAGAAGGAGTGTTTTGTGTCTTTTGCCAGTGCTACTTTTAAAAACAACAGCAGATCACAAATAGTACCTAGTCTTAGAAAGAAAAAAAGGTGTCCTTTAATTATTGGCTATAATCTATTGAACCTATCATGTAACCTCTAGTGTATAACAGTGTTTTAGCTGATGGAAACTTGGCGGTATATTGCAAAACGAATGCTTTTTCCGACCAGACCACTTTTCTTGCCATTATAAACTGATGAATTCATTGCCATCATGGGTACAATTTATGAATAGCGCATTTTTGCTAAAATAACATTACCACAAAGACTAACTAGTAGTAATCTGAAGCTTCATGCCCATGGTGCCATTTTAAATATAATTTGAAACTGTGTGATACCATTGGCATTAAAATTTATTAGGCTATCAGTGGATCGTTTAATTCTGGAATTCCCATGATGGGACTAAGCTGTTGGTTGACTTCAACAAAAATCTCTCTGCTCCCAAGTTTTTAATTTTCTAATTTACTTATTATCAAACAATTTTCAAACCATGGTAGGGGAAAATTCTTCTCAAACTTCTGCTTAGTGTTTTCGTAATTGAGCCTTAAAACCTTTAAAAATAGAACCAGTCATTTTACTTTCTTGGCTTAATGCTCAGTAGCTTACTTGTAAAGCCTTTTTATAAGACTAGAATAAGAATCACATTCATTTTCAGTTCTGGGTATGAGCCCAGGAGCCTCTGGTTGGTGGAACCTGTTTAATGACTATGTGAGATACATGAACAAATCAAGTAAAGGATTAGATCATAAATCATAAGAACGTGTTTCTTGGGGCTTAGTTTATTCTCCTGGATCTGTAATCTCAAAAAGACCTTTAAAGACCTCTGACAGGCAGAGGTTGGCGGAAATGGTTTGGATGAAGTAAGCTGAATTTGAGTAAACTCCTGAGTTTTTAAAATGTTCCAGAGGGAAAATGCTCT
>JAUBOD010000016.1:261092-271410 GCA_032353885.1 Nothura maculosa
GGAAATGGTTTGGATGAAGTAAGCTGAATTTGAGTAAACTCCTGAGTTTTTAAAATGTTCCAGAGGGAAAATGCTCTGCTTAGTGTTCTGTGGTTTTATCCATTGCCAGTGCTGGTAATACTGAAATAACATGGAAGAGGTTGTTTCACAGTAGTATTTTGAACTCAGAAGGATTGTGGCCTTTTTTTTTTTTTAATTCCTACTTGTATATAAAAATCTGGTTACGTTTGTTTTGTTTGGGGAGCGATAAGTGTTTTGTCAACAGCTTTGATTACTTGTATATATTTTGTAACTGTTATTGTAGAATGTTTCCTGTTATTCCTACAGCAGTATAGTATAATATCTAAAATACTGCATTTCTGATAAGTATTTAGAGGCATGTGCGTTGAAGGCAGTCCTGATGCTGACCACTTTGTTTTTCTTGACTTTCTACTGTATGTTTTAGGCTAATCTTTTGTTGCTTGTAGAAAAGAAATGATGAGGATGGTTTGCAAAGCAATGAATTACGGCTATAGAATGAAGGAGAAAATGTATCTGTTCAAAAAACACCCTACTTAGCAAGAGGCAGCAGCATCCACAGATGCCAGTAACATGGTTCTGAGATCAAAAGCAATGTAGTTACGTCATTGAGGCCCTTCATCTGAGTTTGTTAGCCCTGCAAGAAGGTGAAACTTGCCTCACCAAGCTCTTCTGGGCATTACTAACTTCACTGGAGTGTACTAAGCTGTGCTCACGTAATGGGAAGCGTATTTAACCGGTTATCAATGTGTGTTGAAATGTGTTTCAACATATGAAGCCTTAACAAACTTGGTTGATGCGCTTTCCTGCAAAATTGCTGTTTACCAAGGGCCTGCAGCTCTGATTGAAAGCCTGTTGTTTCCATGCTCTACCAAGAAAATGAGCAAATGCTTTTTTGTAGTGGAGTTAGACCATCAAGTTGGAATGAACAAACTGGTATTTGTATGATATGTGTTCAAATCAAGTGCGGTTGAAGGTTCCTACCATTCTTGCTGTGAATGGAAAAGCTGGTAGCTGCTTTTCAGCTTTCTGGCACTGTAACAGTGTAGTTCAAATCAGGATGAAGAGTTTTTAGAGACTTTTTTTTTCAAAAAAAAATGTGTAAAAGAGAATGATCTTTGATCTTGGACTATGTCATGTTATGTTTTCATCCAGAACTTTGCTGTAAATTGAAATACAAAAGAAGATAGTGGCATTGGTGCATACTGGGTTTATAGAACCAATTTAGTTTTGCAGAACAAAATCAGTATTAGCAGTATTTCTGTGATGTACTATGATACCAGTCGTGTAATACCTTGTCCTTTTCTCTGCCTGTTGCTTGTCTCTTCACAGTGCTGCATACCCAGGGGCCTATTGATGGCAGTCTGTATGCAAAAGTGAGAAAGAAGAGCTCTTCAGACAGCATCCCTGGTGTTGCTCATGGTGTTCCTGTAGCCAGCAGTCCTGATCACAGTGATCATACCTTCTCTGTCAGCAGTGATTCTGGACATTCAACAGCTTCTATCAGGACAGACAAAACTGAGGAGCACCTGGCCCCAGGAGGCAAAAAGGGTCTAAGCCCACAAGAGAAGGCAGAACTAGACCAGCTGCTTAGTGGCTTTGGTCTGGAGGATTCTGTCAGCACCACGAAGGACATGACTGATGCCCGAAACAAGTACAGTGGTGTTCGCCACATAGTTCCAGCTCAGGTTCATGTGAATGGAGACACCAAGCTGAAGGACAGGGAGACTGATATTCTGGATGATGAAATGCCCAATCATGACCTTCACAGTGTGGACAGCATTGGAACTTTGTCCTCCTCAGAAGGTCAGCACTCCACCCACCTTGGGAACTTTAGTTGCCACAAAAGCAGTCAGAACTCCCTTCTCTCAGATGGCTTTGGAAGCAACACAGGGGAAGACCATCACAGTGCTCTTGCCACAGACCTGGGAATTGGTGTGGATCCCCTCTATGAGAGATCATTTGGAAGCAGTGAGCCAAAGCCAACTCAGCAACTGCAGAGGAATCCTGTCTCTCCTCAGCCTCAAGCCTATGGCCCAAGTAACTACTCTACGCAGACGTGGGTACGCCAACAGCAGATGGTCACTGCTCACCAGTTCAATTTTGCCCCAGAGAATGAAGTGAGAGTTGGCATTCATAACATTGTAGAGAATTCAGGCAGTGTCCAGAATAAGTCTCAGGTCCCAGACACTCCAACTCGGGGCTCCAGCAGTAGAGATGCTGTGCAGAGGGGGCTTGGAAATGTGCCAGGTATCAGTGAAACTGCAGAACACACCAGCAGTGATAATTTTAAATCAAAATTAGTGCCTCAGAAGGACACAAATGGTCTGAATCTAAGACTGAATCCAGGAGCCTTGCCAGCTTCTCCAACTTTGGATATTGATCAGTCCATTGAGCAGCTGAACAGGCTGATCTTGGAATTAGACCCTACATTTGAACCTATCCCGACTCGCATTAACACCATTGCCAGGGACCTAAATCAAGTAAATGGCTTTCACAGTCCTGATGCAAACATGGAAGGGCTTGGCAGGAGTCTGGGTTTCCATGAGAAAGGAGAGCTCACAAGCAGGAATCCCTCCCAGTGTGGTAAGCTATATATAGCTTATATATACCGTGTGATTATAATGCTTTTCCCAATGCTTGAGTGCTCGTGATATAGTACAGGAGGACCTCAGGTAACCATTTATTATTTCCAGGATGGTTTTTCAAGAAGGGATTATTTCTTCCTATAAAAATGTAAAATAATTATGAAATCATACTAAAATGGTCTAGCTTTAAGAAAGATGCTTTGCAGATTTTAAAATGCCCTGGGATACATATATTTGACTTGAACAACATACTGTTAAACAAATTCTTAGCCATTACAAATCAAATTCTTAGCCATTACAAATCACCAGCTATGATTTTCTACTGTAATTTTAGGTGATATGGAGCAGAATTCCTATTACTACATAAGACAACTTTTAGAAATCAACTACAAAGACATTTTTTGATTTCTACTTACAATAGAAAAGAAACCACTCAATTTTATTGTCAAATTTAGTGCAATGCCTCTGCATTAAATATTTGTGCAATATTTTCATTGAGTAATCTTTGTCAATAATGTATTTTTGAATATATTCTTTTAGAAGCTTTGTTCTGTTTTATAGTTCAGAGGTCATAGCATTTGCTTGTTATCTCTGGTTCTGATGGGGAATTTTGAAATTAAATACACAATACTTATCTAGCTTACTATGTTGCCTAAGTAATACTACTATAGCTAGCAGTTTTGCAAAAGGATGAGTAGTCTATCTCTTCTTCAAGTTATCTGACTTCTTTCATTAGTGCTATAGCTAAAATTTGTGATGAACAAATTCTTGTTAACCTTGCTGTGACATTCACCTTTCCTCTTTCTTCCACTTCTTCCTCTTACTTTTCTTCTTTCACTCGTGGCAGGATGCAATGTTTGACTGCACCTCCTGGGAGTGAATGTAATATCTACTAGCATGCCAGATCTGTCTGTGGCCTCATAGACAAAATGAGCAGCTTCAGTTCAAGCCGTTGGATATGCCAAATATTAGATGATGACTTACCACAGCATATGCTTTCAGTTAGGAATTTTATATGAATTAGGTATTAGGTATTTTATATGAATATGCAGACATGTGTGATTGAGAATGGAGATCTAATGTGGAGAAGGTGAAATCACAGTTTTGTGTTTGAATGGGTAACTGCAAGAGACTTGAAAAGTGAAAGATCTGGTAGTTTAGTTGAGCTACTTCACTATATTTGATGTTGTTTTAATGTAGAATGTGTCTTCTGAGCCTCTTACTGAAATACATTCATAATTGCCCTGAATCTTTCTAAATAGGCTAACATTTAAAGATTTCTAAGTCTGTTGGGCCAGTGGAAAATGAGATTTTCTTTTTTTCTATGAGGAGAGAAATGTTCTCTTTGGCACATATGGTAAAGTTAGCAAAGGTGGGAAAAGAAGGCAGTGTAAAATAAATAAAAACTTTTACTATTTCCTGTTTAAAGACTTGAATGTCAAAGGAGGTGTTTAAATTTTTATCACAGCCCTCTCCCAAGGGAAACAGGAGTCACTGTCATTCCATTGCATTTGTATAGCCAGGTAAACTTTCTGCCTTGATAGAGGCTGGGGTCAATGCAAGTCCTTCAGGCATGCTCTGGGAGAGGTTTTGTGGTAAAAGAGAATGAGGCAAGACAGGAGTTAAATTATGACTATAGTCATAACTTATATGAACAACGCATATTCCTGAATAATTTCTGACAATATGATATAATAGAGCAAGGAAAGTGTTCAGTAGGTGTGAAGCTTCTTCAAATTTGGCTTCCTTCATCATTATGAGCACGGGAAGATAGGGAAGTTATGGTTTTTTGTTTTTTAAACCTGCCTGTCAGAAATGTGGAACATCCTTACAGGAGCTTCAAACATAGACTTATGGATAGTGATTCCCAAACCACTTCCCACTTAAGTCAATAGAAAAGTTCTTCCGATTGATTTAATTAGGCAGAGTGTGTCCCTTTGTAAGTAGGCTGATACACACGATTTATATGCTGACCATAAAGTGGTATGTAAGGGCTAATTGTTATTGCATTAGCTCTGTTTTTGACATGAATTGTATTTTCTCTATATACTTTAATGCTCCAAAAGCAATGGTTTTTTTCACTTAAATATACTTTAATTTAATCAGCAGCATATAGGTAAAGTGTTCTCCAGAATTTTGTGGACAGTTCTTTATCAAGTTGTGCACAAGTTAACTGTTGAAAAACGTTTATAATGCATGATATTTATGTTTGATTTCCTTCCTTTCATAGAAAAAGCGTTATTTTACAAGGACTCTTGGTACTTTAGGAAGAAACTAATGGTATGGAAACATTTAAAAATTAATTGAATGGTTAAAAATTAACTATTTATAAATTAACTTTCTTTTAGAAGGTTAACATAAAGGAGAGTAGTAATTAGTGTATATATTTAAAAACGGAGTTGCATTTCTTTTAGCCTTAACTCTCAATACATATATCCAGTCATTTCTCTTTCCACTCTTCAGTGCTTTGTTCTGATTTTTCTTCTGGCAGTGTATGAAAGTAGCCTCATGTCTCTAGGCATAGAGCCTAAGGAGCTAAGAAAGGCATGTAATATGTATTAAAAAAACTACAGTTGGCTTTATTTTTTAGAAAAGCTACAAAAGCTCTTGTTCACATTTTCTTTTTTTGTTTATATAAGATACTCTTCATTTTGTACAGCAAATGAAGCTAACGTTAAGGGTTTGTGAGCAGTTCAACCTTCAAGATATGTAATGTTAGATCTTTTAATGTTTTCCCTTTCTCAGTGGTCTCCTAAGAATTCTTCTGCAGGTTGGTATAACTTAATGCCAATAACTTCTCAAGTGTTCCATTACCACTAGTTAGAAAATATATATAATTTTTATTCCAAAAAAGGCTTCATTTTTTTTGGAAGATAAAAGTAATTTGGCCAACTATTTCAAACTTCTGGCAAAGACATCTCTAAAAATATAACCAGCAATATCTGGTATTGAATACTTCTAGTATGTCGGTTGTAGGATCCTTGGAAGTTGGCTTAAATTCAGTCATATTAAATAATTGCTGCAGGATAGCTTTTCTGCAACTATGAAAAGAACTAGCTACCTCTTTACATTCTGCATTGGCAAAAATTGCTTGGTGGTAGCTTTGTCTGCAAGTGTGATATCTCAGCCTGACAGAGTTCTGGCATCTCTACAGTGATGCCAAACAGCAAAATTGTACCAGTTGTGTCAAGCTTCTTGAGCTTTGCTGAGCACAAGAAGTGCTTCACAGAATGGTTACGGTTGGAAGAAACCTCCAGAGATCATCTAGTGCAACCCCCCTGCTCAGACAGAGACATCTAGAGCGCGTGTGGCACAGGGTGGCATCCAGGTGGGTTTGGAAGACCTCCAGAGAAGGAAACTCCACAATCCTCTTTGGGAGGCCTGTTCCAGGGCTCCGTCACCCTCACAGTAAAGAACTTCTTCCTCACATGCAGATGGAACTTCCTATGTTTCAGTTTATACTCATTGCCCCTTGTACTATCACTGGCCACCACTGAGAAGAGTTTGGCCCCTTCCACTCTACATTCACCCTTCATGTGCTTATAGATATTAATCAGATCCCCTCTCAACCTTCTCTTCTCCAGGCTAAACAGGCCCAGTTTGCTTAGTCTTTCCCCATACAGGAGATGCTCCACTCCCTTAATCATCTTTGTTGCTCTCTGCTGGACCCTCTCTAGAAGCTCCGTGTTCCTCTTGTCCTGGGGAGCCCAGAACTGCACACAGTGCTCTAGGTGCAGCCTCACCAGACCTGAAGAGAGGGGCACGATCACCTCCCTCGACCTGCTGGCAACACTCCTTGTGACGTAGACCAGAATCCCATTGGCCTTCTTTGCCACAAGGGCATACTGCTGACTCATGGTTAACTTGGTGTCAACCAGCACTCCCAGGTCCCTCTCTGTGGAGCTGCTTTTCCACAGGTCAGCCCCTAATCTGTACTAGTGCCTAGGGTTATTCCTCCCCAGGTGAAGGACCCTGCATTTGTCCTTATTGAACCTCATGAGGTTCCTCTCTGCCCAACTCTTCAACCTGTCCAGATCTCACTAAGTGGCAGCACAACCCTCTGGAGTGTCAGCCACTCTAACCAGCTTGGTATCATCTGCAAACTTGCTCTGAGTACACTCTGGGCCCTCGTCTAAAACATTGATGAACAAGTTGAACAGCACTGGGTCCAGTACTGACCCCTCGGGGAGACCACTGGCCACAGGCCTCCAACTGGACTCGGCCTCATTTATAACCATCCTCTGAGCTCTGCCATCCAGCCAATGGCTGAATTCTCAATCCACCCCACTGTGCACTCGTCCAGTCCTCCCTCTTGCCCTTTCTGAAGACTGGAGTGACATTCATTTCTTCCAGTCCTCCAACACCTCACCTGCTCTCCATGACCTCTTGAAGATGATGGAGAGTGTCTGAGCAATAATCACCACCGGTTCCCTCAGCACTCTTAGATGCATCCCATCCAAGCCCATAGGTTTATGAGAGTCCAGTTTGCCTAAATAATCCCTAACTCAATCCTCCTTGACCAGCAGAAAGTTTTCCTCTCTCCTAGTTATCTCTCTTTTACCTGGGTTCTGCAGTTCTTTGGGACTAGCCTTAGTAGTAATGACAGAAGCAAAGAAGGCATTTAGTAACTCTGCCTTCTCTGCATCCTCCATCACCAAGGCCCCTTCACTAGTCTTCCTCTTGCTACTGATATATTTATAAAAGTCCTTCCTGTTGTCCCTGGCATCCCTTGCCAACTCTAATTCCAGATGGGCCTTGGCCTTCCTCATTGCATCCTTACATTCTCTAACAGTGCTCCTAAATTCTTCCCATGCGGCCAGGCCTTTTTTCCACGTTATATATGGTCTCTTTTTCTGATAAGTTTGCCTAGCAGCTCCTTGCCCATCCATGCAAGTCTCCTGCTTCCCTTTCTCGACTTAGGAAGTGCTTCTTGAAGTGCTTCTTGAGCCCTTATGCATGATGTTTCATTTCAGCACGTAAGGCATACATCCTCTGTCAAAAACACATGATATTCAAGGGATATCAAGGAATGAACAGACTGTTATTTATCCCTTGAAGCCTTTTGCTAAATATTTGATTCAAGGAAGCATTTAATACCTAATATTTTGCAGTCCAGTAGGAACATTGGTAATGGAAACATAAAGAAGGAGGCAGGACATAAAGGGTTATTCTTATATTTTTAAGGCTAGAAATGACAATCCTGAATCTGGAGTTTTAAGTGCTGTAGAGAGCCAGCAGTGTGTGGAATCTAGTAGGTAGGATGCAATAGTGATAGCCTCTCTTGCTAGATTATCACGGTTGAGATTTATTGTCCTTATTCTAGTCATATTTCTTGACATTTAAGATATCTGTGTTTGGAAAATTTCTTTAAGAATTCAACTCTTACAGTGCTTTTTCTTCATTTTACCTTTAAGGCACTGTGCTCTCAGCATTCTTATTTTCAGGTAGCATCTTCTAGCCTTAGTCATCTCTTTGAAACATAGTGCTAATCTTTTATATAGATAAATATAAGTCTTTTGAGATCTTGTGGATATAGTGCCTAGTATGATATACTCTGAATCTAGATCTGTTGTGATCCTTCGTCAGAGGTTATACTTCCTGTCATCTAAAGCAGCAAAAGCTAATGGGTACTGGCTTCTGTTTTTTGCAGCTCCTAATTCAGTGTTTTAGTTTACACTAAAAAAGTCAACAACTACCACTTCACAGGATGGAAACTTTCAATAGGGGAGGCAGGGAGATAGGGATAAGGATACAAGTGCTGGAATGTTGTTAAGGTCTTTAGTTCAAGGTCTAAGTTCAAGTGCCCTGAAAATTAAAGATTTATGTTTGTGATTGATTAAAGTAGTGTCTTGAGAAGCTTCCCTTGTCTAACAATCACATGCTTTGCTCTTGAGTGATAAGCAATATTTTCAGCTCCTGGGACCTTTGAACATTTTCACTGTGATTAAAAGTGCAATTTTCTATTGAACTTAATTCACTTTAAATCAGGTAGTTCCCAAGAAACTTGACCTCATTCTGCTGCCCTGATCCTTGGATATGCAAAACCATCTTTGTGTCAGATCTGGCAACTTTGCATTGGCTTGTGGATTTAATGGATCAAGAATTTTCTCATGGGTTATCTTGTCAGATCAGAGCGGAAGATCTTGCACAGTGGGCAAATAATTAGTAATTGCAGTGTGCAAACATAGTGGTGAGAAGGCAGGACACTGCTGGAAGAAGGTAGAGAAGCCAGAACTGCAATGTCAGCAGCTTTTAGACTGATAGGACAGGTGTATCATGAAACTGCTGAAACTGTATATTTTTATTACAGGGCCTGGGCTCTAGAAGCTTTATGATGATGGACACAGTTATTTCATGTTACTAAATACCATTAGCAGATTATGATTAAAACTGGGAAAAAGCTAGGAGGAATGCCAATTAAGAATTTTTAGGGCATTTGCTCCTAAACTGCGCACAGGGAAGCACGAATGACTCAGTATGAGTGATCAAGGCTTCACTTTCTTGCGCTTAACAGCTCTACTATATAGGCTTGAGCACACACTTGTTACAATTTCAGTGGTTACAGCTTCTGCATCCCCTTTGCTGATTGGCTAATCGCTTGCTGCCATGCTGCAAACCACGTGCTCAGATCCTGTTTTCCCCCCACAGCCTTCACTGCCGGTACTTTTCCATTACAAAAGCCCCCTTGTTGCTTTCCAAGCCTTGCTGGTACACTTCATTGTGGCCCTTAACGATTCCCCAACACTAGACTGAGATTGGGGAGATCAGGATTCTCTGCTATTTTTTTTGTGTGTATTTCAGCTGCACTAAGTCACATTGATCCAGGACCCACAAAAAGATTTTGGCATTTCATATGATTTATTTTAGGCTGCAAGAGTATTGGGCACCTAGATATATGGAACATCTGATTTATTTTTCTAGTCATCTTATCACAGCAGCTTTAAAGGATAATGTTTAATTATTTTTTTTAAGAAAATATCTTCTTTCAATCTGATAAAAAATTTTTAAAATGTTGCCTTTATATCAAGTGCTGAAATGTTATGTTTTGATTTTTGTGAGTACTACTCATTTTACAGAGATATGAGCTCTACTTCAATCAATCCAGGGACCCAAAGGGTAAACCAGTGTGTGTATATGGCTTGCTGCCATCTGTACTTGAGACTAGAAGGTCAGTTGTGCATTATACTTTTCCGGATGCCGTAGGGTTCATTTACATGCATATCTGGACTTGTCTGCTGTAAACTGAAACATTTATACAGGACATGCACAAAACAAAAGTAGAAAAGCAATTTGACTAATGGCCATATAGTCAAAGTTAGTTAAAATAACTGAGACTCTTATTGGCTTATAAATGAACTTGAAAAATGAGGAAAACCTGAAATGTTCTGCCCTTAAGTCTTTTGATTAAAAGGGAGCTTTATAACTGCAAAATGAAAATACCAGTTATATAGATAACTTGTAATCAGCAGGAGGATAATTTTATGTGTCATCTGAATCCAAATGTTGGTCATAAATCTGACCAGTGAAGGACAGCACTTTGAAAACCTAAATCCAGAAATGTAGTTCCAATTTCACAGTATTGGCTAGCCAGATAACTGAAGAAAGGAAAGAAACAGTCTTACTTTCTCAGGAGACTCCTAAGTCTTAGCCTTATGAGAAAATGGGTAGATAGCTTGAAACAGCAGAATTGGTTTTTGATGGTGGATGGAAAA
>JAUBOD010000016.1:271510-288248 GCA_032353885.1 Nothura maculosa
GAACACTTTTTCATACTCCTGTTTTCATACTCCTATTGAAAATTAGCGCTTCTGTGGTACAATTAATACATGCAAGATATATCCTGTGTACTTAGCAGGATAAATGTGACGTGTTGAGCATGTAGAACAAAAAAAAAAACGCATTGAATAAAAACAGAGCTCACTGTCTTTGATAAGGTCAAAAGGCTATTTCTGTGTGCATGAGAACAAAGAAATACATAATATTGCGGAAAGTTCCTCGCCAGATTCATTAACATTGCTTCCCATCCTTAACACACAGCTAGCTGTAGGATCCCTTCCAGACTGCTTTTCTCTACACATGCAACCATATGCAAAAAAAAGCTGGAATTGCCCTGCTTGTTTTCAGTGAAAGTCTGTAATGATGTTACACTTAAAGGAAAGACAACCTTATTTTAAGGGATGGTTTAAGCTGTAAAAATAATCTGGTTTTATTTGTAGCAAGCAAAATGCAGGCCGTATGCATTAACTCATCTTAGAGTTGCAGAATTAGGGCAAGCTGGAGATCCATGGCAATTAGTGAGCCAGTTAGCTGCTGCTGTGCAGGAGTGTCATCAATAGCACAAAACTAGTTTGGCTGCCAAAGGGATAAGGAAATAGCCATGAATTAAGAGAATCAAAGTAGCAGTTGTTGGCTTACAAGTACTGATTGCGCTTGGTCAGACATGTTATAGGAAGAACTCTGTTCACTCTGCCGCAAACAGTCCTTGACCTAAGGAGAAAGGCTGAAAAGGCCTTAAGAGGATTCATTTGAGTGTGATGGAGTTGACAGGTCAGTGCTCAATGGCCCTGAGTATGGTTGAATGGAAGTATGAAAGCAAATGGTGGTGGAAATGAATGCGAGTGACCCATGGTAAATGTGTGCGCGTAAGTTGAGAGTTGACTAATGAGAGGATGACAGGGTTATCTGGCTTCTTGAATACGTGAGAAAAAAATTTGTGTAAAAGATGTTTGCCTTAAGGCATGTACATATTTCCAAAACATTAAAAGGATGAAAATACAAGTTGAAGAACTAAATGTGCCTGAGTCATCGGGAAAAATATATATGTATGCTATCATAAATTCTTATGTGTGTTCACTTGTATGCATTTGCACAGATGGATTGACAGGCAGGAACATGTCTTACTTTACACTTTTCATATACTTTTATATATATATATATATATGTATCCATTACTTATGCTTACTAGTTTTACAAGATCAAGACTATATCCTTAGGGTTAGCTTAGCAAAGTTCTTCAACCTATTCTTCATTCCATAGAGTCTGCTTTTGTTTCACTCACCCCTGTGGAACATTTCCTCATAAAATGTCGTCTCTTCTGTAGCAACATTAGGCTCCAGTTTTCACGCCTCTATGTATGCAATTGACAAAATCTCAGAATGGTTGAGGTCTGGAGATCATCTAGTCCAACCCCCCTGCACAAGCAGAGTCACCTAAAGCATATTGTACAGGATCATGTCCAGGTGACTTTTGAATATTTTCAGAGAAGGAGACTACATCCTCTTTGGGCAACCTGTGCTCTGTGCCTTCAAACTAGAGGTTATTTTTCTTATATTTAGACAGAACTTCCTGTGTTTCAGTTTGTGCCTGCTGCTCTAGTTATATTGCTCTCACCACTAAAAAATGTCTTGGCCCTCTTGACACCCTTCCTTCATATCCTTATATGCAATTATAAGATCCTCTCACTCTTCACTTCTCTAGGCTGAACAGGCACAGCTATCTCTGCCCTTCCTGGTAAGAGAGAAGCTCTCGCCCCTAATCAACCTCATAGTCCTGAACTTGCTAGACTCGCACCAGTAGCTCCATGTCTTTCTCATACTGGGGAGCCCAGCTCTCATAGACCCGACTCAACTCTCATGTGGCCTCACCAGGACTGAGTAGGTAAGGAGGATCACCTCCCAGAGTTACATCTGGACCTACATATACAGCTATTTTTTATGCAAAGTATGTATGCAGTTTTTATAGTTAATTTTTTATAGTTAAATTACACAATGTGGCATGTAACTATAAATAGCATGATGCAAAGTACCACCTACACACATGATAGATTTCTGAGTGCTGTCCAAAATCAAGTCTTAGGTAAAGTGCTGATTACTTTTGAGAATAGATAGAAGCAGACAACGATACTTGAACACCTTTTGCTAAGATAACATTCTTGCAATCATATAGAACAGTGGTTAATGATGTCCTTCTTCCTCTGTGCTATGTACCTATCAGAGGTGAATCAGTACACTGGTTCTAAGGTTTTCCAGGTTTGCTTTTGCATGAGATGATTTGCACAGAGGTGAGTTTGATCTTTTTTTTTTTGCTGGTAAATGAAGTAGACGTTTACTGTTAACAGAGTGCAGTGGTAGATCTTATTTTTAAATATCAGGAAAGCATGTAGAAAATTCTGATGTCTGTATACAGCTTTCTCTGCAGCTGCCTTCCTCCCTTTACTTTATCCTATGTGAAGACTTTCATGTCTAGTAACATAACATTTTGCTTGTTAGATATAATTTATAAGACGTATTTCCTTTTAGCAGACCTGTTATCACAAACATCGTTAATGTCTAAAGGAAAATTATTACAAACTCTTTGTAATTAGAAAACTATAAAAGCATCAATCTGTTAATGGACTGAAAAGAACAGTAAGTTTTCTACTAATTTTCATTAACAATTTCCGATCCCTTCACTCATACCTCACTCCCCTCATCCTTTCATTATTAGAAATGTATAATTTCTGTTTCCTTAGAAAATCTTAGAAACAGGAGAAGAATTATGTGACCTTGCCTGCCTTGAAAAAAACCAAGCATCCTGAGACATGCAGAGTGAATAAAAACAAGGTGTCTAAATATCTGATTACAAGTCTGAAATATTTTCAAAGGTCTTCACTTTGTGGAAAGATAAATTTTTGAAGATGATCCAAATTTCTTTATCATAAATCATGATACAATGTATTTACAGTCAGAGGAGAGAGAATAATCCCTTCTCATGGCTTTTATTTTTTAAAAAGTATTGAGCTATTCCAAATGTTCAGTTTTATATTCCATGGGAGAACAAATTTAGCCTATCTGAAACAAGTTGTAAAATGGCAGGAGAACCGTTTGTCCCTTACGTGCAATACTTGTACTAATGATACAGATCATTGTAGTGTCCATCACAGAGCTAAATTTTGGTACCTCAGCTGGTATAAAATTTGTAGTATTTAACTGCAAGTCTGCATGGGGCTTTTATATATATATGTATATTTTTTTTTTGCTTATAAAAAAAGTAAATCTAAGGATTAGCATGGTCAGGTAATAGGTGTTAATTTACTTCCTCAGTATCACTAATAGTAAATAATAATATATGGCTAATAGTTAGTAATAATGGTTAATAATAATAATGGTAAAAAGTATTACTAATGGTTTAAAAGTGCTGTTTCCATTAACCATTGTTTCATTTTATGTGCTGTAGCTTATATATTATTGTTGTTACTATTTGAAGTTGAGTTTTCTAAGAGACTATTTTTGTGTCCTTTTGTGTGAGAACGCTGAACTTTGTTTTTGCATTTGCCGTTAGGCTGAATTTTCAGGAGTTTGGAGTCTACCCTGCTACCCATTCTAGGTAAGCAGGAAGGAACATTTTGACTTATGAATTAAGTATTAGGGGTATTTTTTCATGAACAAAGAGATTGTTTTTCTGGCTATGGAATATATTCCTACATTCTAGAAGAACTGAGGCACTAAATATAATACAGAATCATTTCAGTGAATTCTAATTGATCTCTTTGAAACAGTATTTCCACAGAGATATGAATCTGGAAATTTGAGCATAAATAGAGTCTCTTAATTAAAATATAAATGCTGCAATGGTTGTTTGTCTTAATCTTGTAAATTGAGATAGTCTAGGTTTGTTTTCCAGCTATGTATAACCCTTTCAACAGTGTATAACCCTAATCCAACAGTGAATTTCTGTAATTCTGCATGTAGATGAGAATTTATACCATGATACTTACATCATTGTATAGTATAGTAGATGTAAGTGTCATGATATATCTTTGGCTTAATAACAAGCTATTCTCCAAGTAAACTAAACAAGTAGAGTGCAGGAACCATGTGCAGGAAGAGCAGCTGTGAATGGAGATGCTCGTTAGCTCAGCAACACCAAGAGACCAGTCTGTTAACGGTCTGTCCGAACAGAAAACTCCCTATTGTTTATGGACATAAGAAACTTAGAAACTCCATGCGCTGTCTAGCTGGTAGCTCTCTAAAAGGATGTAGCCACATAGCAAGCTCAATGAGAAGCTCATCCTTAATATGCTGCTAGTCTAGATGAAATTAAAAAAAAAATGGAGGCAGGAGATGGGTTTTCATCTTTGGCTGTTGTGTGGATGGACTTAACATCACACATGTTATAAGACAAGATACTCTGTTAGTGCATGCATCATAAACCCATAGTTTTGTTTCAGATGGATCTGCATTTACAATTCAACAGTGTTTAGCCTAAGCTCTGTCTTCTACCTATGAAGGTGCTATTTTTCCTTTGCATTTTTCACAGTGCTTATAAGACTGATTGTAAATTATTTAAATGCTTTTACTTTGTTAATGGTTTAAGCACCAATCCATCTTTTAAAATTGGCTGTTAATTGTGTCCTAGGAAAAGGTTATACTTTGTAGAAGTCAAATGGTGCCAGAGAAGGAAATTTCTTTTGATGTGGATAATGTTCTAATAGCGCTTTTTTATTATTGTGGGGCAGATCAGTAGTTTTCTACTCTTTTAAGAGTTCCTATATAGACTATTTTTCCCCTCCCCTCTGTTGAATTGTTAAACTTCCTTTTAGATTGAATCTCCATGTTGGAGAGTAATGGGAGTTATGCAGGTTTCTCTGAATTGCTGTATAGGCAACAGCATCTGGAATTTCGGCAATGCCAACATGATTCTCCTCAGAGCTGGCTTTCAGCCTTCATAACTATGCTGAGGTCTGTGAAGGGGGCAACATTAAAAAACAGCCTCATGGGAGTCTGCATAGTTCCCTGCTTGAGACAACTCGGAGTTTTAGCAGTCTATGGGCTGAACTGGTAGACCCTCTCCTGTGTTGTGCTAGCTTTCCACCTAGGTTAACGCTACAGACCTAGGCAATGAGGAGCTTACATGACGTCTTTTTTTTGTGTATATCCATCTCTCTGTTTCTTCCATGTATCACTGTCTTATACATAGCAGTTGGAGTTGTCTGTCTGCATGTGATTATCTCTGTTTATAAAACAGTATCCATTGTTATACTAGTAATTTTGATGGTATTTGATCAAACATAAATCCCAACATGTTTTCCTTTTCTAATTCTAATTCGGAAAGCTTTTGTAATTTCCTTGTAATTTAAGTATTGATGATTAAAGTAGTTTAAATTAGTTTGACAGTTCTAAGATTTATATTTCAATGTTGTAACAACTCACCATGTCTGCAGTATTTTTGGAAGGTTCATCACAGAACCTTAACATCTCGTGAAAGAGATAATCATTTGGTCCCTTATTGAATGCAGCAATTCTTGTTTGCCAACTTTTGAAGATGATAGACTTTCTCTAAGGTTGTAAGGCCAACATACAATAAGAAGTTTCAGTTGATGATGCTAGATTTAAATCTTGATAATGCTCTTTAGAAAAACAAATTTTAATAAAAACAAGCTTAGTCAACCATTTAGTTACAAAATTCCAAATTAAAAGATGAAAAACTTAGTAAAGCAGTAGGAGGTAATGAATTGCTAACACAGCGATATATTGGCCTGAAATACAGATAACAATAAAGTGTTCCATGATGTTGCAGTCTGCTTTTTTGATCTAATACCTTCTCATTAAGCTTTGACTGTAACCAGCGAGTGTAGATCTGTCCAAATTTATGAAAGATTCTCTAAACCAGAAAATTTTTGCTCTTTGAATTTGAAAATGAATTTGGACTTGTGTGGAAAAATCTCGCTATCCAAGAATTGAATGTCCAAAAGGAGACAGAGGAGACCCAAAACTTTATTCGAATAAAGGGAGAATCGACCCAGCATATCCCTGTGGGGTCTCTCAAGTTGCTGGGGGTCGCAGCCCCCCTTTTATCCTATCTCCCGGCTGCAGTGCCCTCTCCTTCTCCCCATTGGCCAAGGGACTCAGGAATCACAGGCTGCCCGGCCGCCTACACCAAGCTCAGTGCCTCCCCCCACGTGTTCACACCTCAGGTCACTTGGCTCCTTTGTGTCCCCCTCACTCCAGGCTCCCCGCAGTCTCTCCCCCACTCCTGGCTCCACTCAGTCTCCCACCTTTCTGGGTTCCTTTGTCCTGCTTATTAAAGATACCAACTTGTGGTGTGTATTCTGCTCAAGCCCAAACTTCTTGTGTGTTTTCCACACAGACTTGAATGTGAAATTATCACATTATGACTCCTGTCTGAAGTTAAATCCCACTGATGTGATACCATGTGGCATTATCTAAACTGTTCTGCAGTTGGTTAAAGGCAGTATTGGCAAATAGAATTGCTTTATAAGGTCATTAATTGGAGACTCTTTGCGATTGGATGGGACCTGCGAGGTCAAGACCATTGTTCTGCTTGAAGCCAATTCAGTTAGATCAGCTTGCTGATCTAGTTTTCTTGTATTTGATCAGAACTTGTCCTGCTCCAAAGTGTGTCTATTGCCTCTCTCAGTGCTGTCACTCTAACTCAAAGAAGAGTATAGATCTTCTCTGCGATCCCTGTTTTAAATAGCTGAAGAGAGCAACTAGGCTCCACATTTGCCATCTCTTCCTAAGCCTCTGCAACTCCATTTCCCTGAGTCTTATGTTGTATACGTTGGCACTCAGCCAACAACATTTATGATAATGTTTTGCTAGATTCACTCCAGTATGTCAATGTGTTTTCTTTGTTTTTATACTTGGAGACACAAAACCAGACACAATGCTCTATATGTAGCCTCACAAATGCTGAATAGAGGGAATTACCTGCTAGGTACCATTTATCTAGTAGTCTAGTATGTCTAGCCTTCTGCCCCAGGGGCAACTATCAGGTGCTTGAGATCCTTTTCTGCAAAGCTGTCTTCTCTGCAATTGATATGTAGCCTGTGCTATTGTGTATGATTATTCCATCCTATTACTGTAAATATTCCCTACAGTAGAGAAAAATCAGATTATCTTGCAATTACGGTGTCTGTGGAGTACCTTAAATATTAGAATTCCTAGCTTTTTATAGTAGCTGGTTATTGTAAGACAAGACACATGAACACTGAAATCAATTGTAAGTTTAGACATGTTAGAAAATGTAATTTGAAACTCCAAACTACAGTTATTTAAACAGAAGATAATCTGATTTAAACCATTTTTGTTCTCTTGCCAAGCACATTTTACATATTTCTTGTGTACTTGTATGAGCAGAAGCAGCCATTACCAGTGATAGGTTAAGAAGAGATTCTTGCTATCTGAAATACTTAAATTATTTTGCCAACACCAAGAAAATCTATGTTAAACTCTTGGAATGTGTGGGGTTTGTGGCCATCTTCTTATTACAGTAGTCTTGACTGTTATATAAATTGTGCATTTCCTTGATAATTACAGTTAGGATTTTTACAGTGAGAGAGAATTAGCTAGATTGCAGGAGAGATTGATCGGCTGCATCCTGCCTGCCCTTGTAGCTTCTCTGACTGTACAATGATATGTGTAGTCATTTGTAAACTATGTAGGACTTCTGTAAACCTTCTTAAATCTAAGCATCATCCCTGATGATGCGAGGTAGCCCAAACAGATTGACCAACATCTGAAGACTTATTTTCTGTTTTTGTTTTATAACTTAAGTCTGTGGCTACTTTGGATATGCTATGACCATATAGCTAGCCACAGCAAAATGCTATGAAGGGACCAAGTGAATGGTCTCCTAATATTATGACAGGATAAACTGGATTATGATAAAGAATGTTTAAAACTTCCAAGCATCATGGGACTTACAGGTGTTTTTTTTTATTTATTTGTTTTATGACATTATATTTTGAAACTAGTAACATTTAAAAAGGCAGAGTTTATCCTGAGATCTTGCTGTAGCTTTGCAGGGACTAGTAAGAAGTGGGATACTGAATACTGAAAGTCTTCACATCATTTTTCTTATTCTCTCCATTGTGTTTGCCTTTATTTCATATTTTGACTTTTTTTAGGCTGTTGTACACCTCAGTATTTTTAGTGAATAAGGACATCCTGCAGAGAGACAGGGCCTGAGTATTGTTTTATTGTTTATTATTATTCCTGCTGAATGGACCTTGATGCCGCAAAGAGATTTGATGAAGACATTTTATGAAATAAAGATCATAATCTGGGTTCCTATAAATCATGAAGTTTCTTGGACAAGATTCTTGTTTCAGTTCTGGAGTTGAGGCTTTTCATTGCTCAAAGGATCCTGTTAATCATGTTTTACATGACTGTGACAGATCTCAGATCTAATCTTTCTTACAACCTGTTAAAAGAAAATCTGTCAGTGACCCAAAGACAATTTACCACCCAAAGACAATTTACATAAGGGGTCAGGTGAATGTCTGATCGGTAACAGCACAGGACAGGAAAACCTTCTGAATCAAAAGCATTATGCAGAGTAAATACATGGCAGGACGCGCTTTGTGTCCACACTGGGAACAGACCTCTGTTTATTCCATAACAATCTTGGATTAAAGAGATCTCCTGTATGTGCAAAATCACTAATAATTTCCTTGGCTTTGTTAGTTCCCGTTTAAGTGTGTAATTTCATATGATCAATGATAGTTCTGTCTTCAAGCATGGCCCATTGGACTCCAGTAGCGCAATGCGTAAGATAAATGGTGCTAAAAAAAGTTTAAAAAGATGGATTTTTTTTTAAATGAGGAGCCAGTGCATCTTTGGTTTCTTGAGACTATAAATTCAAAGGCATTTGCCTTGTTGAGAGGCAAGTATAAATCAAGGAAAGTTTTTTTAAACTATTAAAACATGATTTGTGATTGTTTTGCTTGTGATAGAATAAGAATGTAAGGGAGTATCCTACATTATTTTTTTTTGTTTGATATGAACTGTTTGCCATTCCACACAGATGACCACAAAAAGATTTTTTAACTTATTATAAGGATCATTCAACCACCTTTTCCTCTTTTTGGCCTCCTTAACCCCCGTGTATGTTAGGTGTAAGGATAAACACAAAGTTTCTTCCTTTTTTTTTTGTTTTTTTTAATCTTCAGTAGAAATTATGCTGAAAAAAATATAGTGAAAGACTGTTGAGTATCTACATATTCAACACTACATATGATGTAATATTCAAATCCTTAAAAGGGACTGTGCCTCTATGTACAAAATAAATTCCATGCAGGCTGTGCATGTCCACTGCCTTACTCCTCAGTGGGAGTATTCGGTAAACACAAAAATCCACAACATTTGGAGGATATGATACTATATTTCCAATGAATGCAAGAGTTTTTCTAGTTAAGTCAGGGCAACTACTAATACCTAGAGGGGTACCTACCTGTTGACAAGCCGCTCTAGACAATATTTTTAGCTTAGCTTTTAGCTTAGTTTTGTTTCTAATATTATAAATACCTTCCAGGAAAGCTCACCAGATAAAGAAACCAAAGGTTGACTTCTAACTGCTTGCCATGCTCCTGCTAGCTATTCCAGTGACCTAGTGATAGCTATCTGACATGGTAAATGCCTGATTAACGTTCTTTAAGAATGTTATAATTTGCACTTAGGCAATCAAAATTATATTTGTAGTTTACAAGGGAAAAGAGGATAAAGAGAACACAAAATTATTTCAAAGAAATAAATACGCTGCTGGGATATTTATGAAGTTCTGCCAAAACTTTAAACTGAACTATAGGAACAGAAAATAATGAGCTGTCTTCTAGTTAAGTCTTTGCTCATGGTGCTGTATATTATCCACTGTAAAAACAACTTATTAATCAGTAAAGAAACATCTGTTGCCTTTAATGAGGCAACTCTGAAATACATTCTTAGAAGTATGGGGCTAAGTTTAGGTCATTTTTTGCTATCTTTTTCATGTAGCTTTCCATCTTAGATGCAAGTTTTTTGCTTTAAGCTTTATTTCAGTATAGCAGCTCAACTTTTCATCTCTATTACCAAGATTTCCTGGCAGTTTGATACACAGCACATTCAAAGAAAACGTCCAGTTTTCCTAAGATACGTATTTGCAGCTTTCTGAGAACTGAATCAACAATGTCATAGAAATTTACATTCTTCACAAGTATATGAATACTACAGACACATGAGTGTATAAATACTGCTGATGATAAAGGCTTCTTATTGATGTTCCAAGCAAAATCCGCAATAAAACTGTTGTCAGAAAAAATAAGATATTCAATATTGGTTTAAAATATGCATCCTAAAAATGTGAATGCTATTTTAGTTTTAAAAAGCTGTAACTTAAAAACGAAATTCTACTGTATCTTTTTCCCCACTTCAGGTATATTTATATTGACTAGATGAAGTAATTAGTTGAATGTAGATCCAGAAATTTAGCCCTATAAGTAGAATTCCCATTTTAATTTTTATTCTTTTCAAGTCACTGAAGTAGGAATTACTATCAGGCTCGATTCTTGAAAGTGTCTGTTTTTGTAATTTTGCAAGAAATGTATTGGAAATACAAGAAATATATGGTTTTGAATGAATCCCTACTTAGCAGTGAATCCACAAAGCAGCAGCAACTTTAATTCTGTACATCCCTACGTGAAACCTCTGCCTATCTTGAATAAGACTTGTTCTCTTGTACAGAAATCTGATTGTATATTGTTGCACAGTGGTAGTGCTGTATTATCATGGAGAAATGTAAAGTATCCCATAGGAAAGACATTTCCGCTACATGCCAGATTTTGCACCATAGTTACTGTTAGCTGCTTTACTTCATGCTTTACTACAGTAGGAGCTAATTCTAGATATTTTTGTATTATACAGATACTAAAAACTGTTAGAGTATCTGAAATGCTGCTACACGTGTACTGTACTGCAACTCCGCAATAAATACCACAGAGGGATCATTTTGCTCATGTCCTTTTTTGTTAACTTCTTCTTACAAAGGGGGTGAAAGTCCTGCTGCAGGACTTCAGAGAAAGTAGCTGTTGGTTGCAGTGGATGCCTAAATAGAAAGTCCTGTCAATCTGACGACACTGTCTTACTAGAAGCTTTGACAACAAATATTGCTTTGTTCCCCTGAATATCTTGGACTGTTCTGTGGTCTCAGCTCACTCTTCATTGTCTCAAAGGTTGCATTATCTCAAAGATTGCATTGTCAAAGGTTGCAGCTCCCCTGCCTGCATCATGTCCAGTTCCCACGAGGGAGCGCAGATGCTGAGTGTGCCATAGGAGGTCTATGAGGAGCTGGGTTGAGTTTATAAGGATCTGAGGCTGTACCAACTAAATAAGAAGCTGCTGTTGGAAGGAGAAGTGTAGTCCTGGAAAGCTGCTGTGGTGTTGCTTACAAAACCTGCTGAGTGCTCTCAAGGCTGGAAATATGGACAAGTTCTTACATTTGGCTGCCCATAGCGGCCTCTGCTGGCAGGCTCTCCAACAGCGTGAGCCAAACCTCTCTTGACAAAATGAGCAGCAGCAGCAGCGACCCTTACTGCTTCCTTCCTCTGGGGATGAGTGTCCTGCAAATGTGTCTGCAAGGCTAATTGCAATTTTCTCCCTGCCTCCCCCCATGATTTTATAAAGCAGCTAGGAAACCAATGATCTCTTTCTGGAACAGAACCATTGAAGTTGCAATGTAAAAAGTTTACTTGCACCAACTCTAAATAATGAAAAAGTAATTTATTAATTGCTTTATGTATTTGGTTACAGCAGCAGATTTGCAAGATGATAACGCCCCAGGAGGAAGGATCAGGAAGCTGAGCGTTGGGCAGTATGACAATGATGTCCCTGGGCAGCCAGTGTTCACCAGATGTGGATGGATGAAGTCTTCCGATGCTGACCATGTTGTAAATCCGGGATCATTAATTGCTGTAGGGGAGACCAAAGAGGTAAGCAATAAAGAAAATATCTATTCATAAAGATACAGTGCAGTTAAAGATCAATAGGGCCCTGTATTCATGTTCAGTGTCCACAGTCTCTGTAGAGGAATTTGCATTTGCATCCTGGCAATAAGACTGAATGCCCATAGTTAGCTCAGAAGCGTAACTCAATGTTGCTGTCCTGTATGTTATTTTTCTATATGCGGTTTCAGTGTTCCAAGATCTCTCTGGTGAGCAAGTGAATCAGATTACATGGAATCATCTAAAATCTGATGATGAAAAATACTCCACTGTGTTGTACAATCATGTAGGAATTTTCACACTGTAATTTTGCTCATTTGTGCCCTTCCTAGATGACATGTTACCAAGATGAAATAGATGGAGGAATCTACTCCCCAACCAAAAACGGAAATGGAGCTGTCTCATCCACACCATCTTTTCCACTCTCACCAGAGACACCATATGGTAAGGAAATATTTGCATTTTAATTCTCATAGTGCTATTACCAGTTTATCTGTCATGGAAGAGTAACTTCAGTTTTCTGTCTCTTTTAGTGAAAACGCCTCCACTATATCATCAACACATTCCCTTCAGTCAAAAGACTAGCAGCTCATCTGAACTGTACAGAACTGTTCCTGGTAAGAGCCCTATGCATAAATGATTTGAAACTGAATTGTGTGTGAAGACAACTACCAAACAGTATCTATTCCTTTGTAAACGTATGGGCATGTGTCTACTGAATGGAAATGAAAATGGAAATAGAATTTGGTTGCAGAGACTTGTAGTGCTCTGCTATCAAAATAATACTATCAAAAGATTAGATTTCCTTCTGATTTTTATCTTGGACTTGGCTCCATCTCAGCAAGGAGAACTGAGCAACGTGGTTTTACTTTAACATTGTTGTGCAGCTGGCAGTAGATAGTGGTAATATCTGTGTTCATGTCAGGAGATTTATTAGTTGAAAGAATGAATGTTCAGGGTTTTTCTTGTTGTTTATTTTGGGCTTATTTTTGGCCACTAAACAGTTTGTAAACATGCAAATCTGGAAACGTGATAGATAGTTATATAAGGATTAATGTGATCTATCTGTGAATGCCAGTAAAGAACTCTTCCTGTTGTCCTCAACTTTCTGGTGCCAAAAGCATGATGGTATGTCCTTCATAAGGTATCCTCTCTCTGAGGATGCATGAATTGAATTCATGCGTTATTTTTGCTATGTGTATACTGGTAAGTTACTCTCGTTCTATTATTGTTTCACTTGGATTGAATACAGAATTTGCATATGTTTCATGTTACTTCTGTATAAAAAGATTAATGACAAAAAAAACCCCACTTTTTAAAAGTGTCACGACTTAGGTGAGGACAGCTAGGACAGCTCAACCCTCTACTACTCCAGGTCCATCTCTGATCACCAGAGTGCCTTCTGTTGAGCTGTTTAGATAATTCATATATAAATGTGTATATAGACACACACACACACACATATACATATACCCTTCTCATACATGTGTATAAAGTTATATATAAAGTTTTAAAGCATACTATATTGTCTGTTCTGCTCTAAGAGCAAAATAGCTCTCAGAATTCTGCTCTGAGAACCATCTTCTTGGAGAAACTCTTGATAGTAAAGTTTCCAGTAAGTTGGATATCATCATTTTTCATGCAATAATAACTATAGTGCTGTGCCTTTGACTTTGGTGAAAAAATGCCTTATTTAATTTGCCTCATTTAATAGTTAACAAAAGTAAATAAAATCAACACAGAATGAAACTATCTTTAGTAATAAAGCAATCTTCTACACCATTCAAGACGCCTGTTTATGTTCGGTTGCTGTGGCTTTGACCTTTGCTTTCTCAGCTCTTAAACAATTCAAAGTGAATGTACTCCTAAGGTCAGCTTCACCGAGTCAATTACAGTTTGCTTACCTTGAATTAATCTACTGAATATTATTTTTGTTGTTAAATAGTTTCCTGTACTGTTGCTAGCAGTTGGAACTTGCCCTGGAAGGATTAAATTTTTTTCAGTGTATTTCCCTATTTTTTGTGAGTGATTCTCCTCCTTAATTGCAAGTGATTTTAAATTCTCAGTTAAGGTGCACCTTGAAAATCATGACTCTAGTTTAAATAAAGAGCAGAAAAAAATTTCTCTTCAGAACATAAAAATATAGATTATTTTCTCCCCTCTAAAAATGGCTCTCAAGGTCTATTATGAGAGAGGTGGAAACTCTGAGCTGATCTCAGATGACAGAACAAGGCTCTTTCTGTCTGTTTATGACAGTCTTCTTCCTTAGAGACATGACTAACAGTATGAGCATGAAGACAGCTAGCAGAAGAGAACTGACAGACACATAGTTCTAATATGTTACATCTTCTTCCTGTTTGGAAAAGACTGTGTTGGTTTGAGATATGTAACAACAGTAAACATCAAGTAGAGAGAGTCAAGTCTTAGACTGTAGAATTTGAGCAGTAATATGTTCCGTATTATTAAATGGTGCAGCAGATGTGCTTGTTCTCTGATACTACTTGATTCACATTTTTGGGGCGTAGGCTCAATAGTGTTAAATGAATTGGCTTAGATTGTTGTGTAGCTTACAGTTTTTGCAGTAGATCACTGAATCACAAGCATGGATAGGCTTATAATTGCTGTGCTTCTTCATATAACAAATATCTCCATTATGTTTATTATACATTATATATGTTTTATATATATGGAGGTATTTATTATCCCTGTATAAATAATACCTATGGAGGTATTTATTATCTTGCCATTGGAATACTAAAACAGGAGTAAAAAAGGGAGGAAAAAAGAAAGCATTCACATAGTGTTTGGCCACTAATTTGGGGGAGGCAGCTTGTCCATTCGGGAGTACTTTCACTGAGACAGAAGTACACCTGTGCATGTCACTGTGCAGCATGTTATAAGTCAAGCTCCCTTTGCTTTGCTTTTATCTGTGAATGCTGTTGACTTTGATAGTGAAGTCAAAGGCATACAGGTGGAGTCCAGAAAACGTACACTATTCTGTCAGTGAATAAGAAAGAAACATTGGGCAACTTTCCCATCTTTGCACAGAAACTTCTTTGAAAAAGGCAACGTTAGAATCCTAACATATATAAAAACATTCATTTTCTTTCTTTTCTTTCTTCTTCAGTATTCTGCTTTACTTTCATGTTTATATCTCCAGTATCCATTTGAAGTGGACATCAGTGAAGTGGACATCTTACCACTACCATTCCTAACTATCCTTGATTCACAGCCAAAGCCAAGAACATGGTGCTAGATGTGTTGGATGAGGAAACGAATCTGAGGGCAACAAAAGTAGCTTTTTATGTGGTTAAGACTCTTCTAATTCACATGCCAAAGGATGATGTTAACATCGTGATACAAGCTGCAAGTAATTCTGACAGTTCCTTATTTCAAATACTTCCTTTCACAGTCTTCTTGTTCTTTGAAACACTTCTGTTGGTTTGTATAGAAGTCAGCAAACACATTGATATATCTAGAGATTTTCCATAGATTGAGGGCTTTGGAATCTTGGTAGAATTTTCTATCATAAAGATGTTGTTTGTCCCTTTTATGTCAGTTCAGATTATCATTTGACCTCAAAATAACTTTGTTCTGTATCTTAGCTTTGCTACTTACCTGTATTCGAAGGTAGCAGCGAGGATACCATCATATTCTGGTTACCTCTAATTTTCCTGTGCATCTTGTGTTTTAATTTCCTATCCATTTCTTTGTAGAGAATATTTTTCAGTATAGTTAGCAATTGGCATATAAAGGCAGAACCACTGTCTAGAAGATTGTTTTTGGAAAAGTAATAAATGAATTTATTTTTAAAGAATAATATGTATGTTTTTGTATTCAAGAATTGCGATGGCATCCAGTCTTCATGTGTGTCACATGGCAAAATTATCTGTTTTGCAATGCTTCTAAGACGAATTATTCCTGTTGTTCACTGCATGCCTTATTTCTGGAATGTATTTAATTCTGAGTCTTAAACTATGTATTCAAGTGAAAGTCTTTCATGCCTTCCATGAAACCTGACAAATCCTGCCTGCAGAAACCTTAATTTTCATTTCTGTAGAGCTTAGGCCAATTATCTGAAAGACAAATTACTTTTTAAGACAAGCTTGAGCCATCTATAAATTGGTTACTTTTATAAATACCTCACCAAAAAAGGGCAGGATCCAAATAGTGAGAACATAGATAGAGTCTCCTGGTAGCATAACAGCCATTATATATCTGAGAGGCAAGTCCTGTGAACTAGTGAAGAAACAGAAACCCTATTTGTAGGATTTTTTAAAGCTTATAAAGGCCCTCTTGTCTCGCACAGCATCCAGCTAATTGAGGTCCCTTTGTATAGGGAAGCACCAAATAAAACCGTGGCAAGTTTTTTGCCAAGGAGCTGAACTCTGGATCACCACTCCATCCACATTCAGGGACTTCCTTATACCCCTGCAGGGATCCAGTAA
Source organism: Nothura maculosa (assembly GCA_032353885.1). Lineage (NCBI taxonomy): Eukaryota > Metazoa > Chordata > Aves > Tinamiformes > Tinamidae > Nothura > Nothura maculosa. The sequence continues at coordinate 287,958 of JAUBOD010000016.1, forward strand.
AAGTTGCCCCTTCCCCAGCCTTGGCCAAAGCACAAACAAAGCTTTGCGCAAAGTCGGCCCTCACAGACAGGCAGTGTTCTGCAGCAGAAGGCTGGAACAAGGGAATCACAGAATCTTCAAGGTTGGAAGGGACCTCTAGAGATCATCTAGTCCTCAGGCAGGCACACCTAGAGCATGTGGCACAGGATGGCATCCAGGCAAGTTTTGAAGACCGCCAGAGAAGGAGACTCCACAACCTCCCTGGGCAGCCTGTTCCATTGCTCTGTCACCCTCACTGTAAAGAAGTTCCCC
>JAUBOD010000016.1:293523-322948 GCA_032353885.1 Nothura maculosa
TACATGTTAATAAGATCCCCTCTCAGCCTTCTCTTCTCCAAGCTGAACAGGCCCAACTCACGCAGTCTCTCCTCATATGAGAGATGTTCAAGTCCCTTAATCATCTTTGTTGCCCTCCGCTGGACCCTCTCTAGAAGCTCCACATCCCTCTTATACTGGGGAGCCTTTTAATGAAGATTGATTTTTTTAATTATCATTTATTATCTCATTTCAACTGCTTCTAGTTCAGATTTCAATCAAAATTATTTCATGCTATGCTGTCTTTAAAATTAAAAACTTCTGTGTCTTTCACTGAGCAAAGTAATCATGCAGGAAGTACAGCACAAAAGAGTTTCAAAATCAATATGGTAAAAAAAAAAAGTGAGCCGAATTGATACAGATCCTTGCTTTGGGTTCTTACTCAAATAACTGCTAAAGGAAAAGCAGATACCTAAGTTCTACTTGCAGAAACGTCGCTGGAGTGTAACTCGGATGTTGACTGAATGCCAACAGTAAATGCCTTTGAAACGATGTTTTTGCTCCTTGAGTATGCCAAGTTGTAGGATCAAATCTTATAAGCATTTCACTGTGTAATATGCTGAGTGATCAGCACTTGGAAGAGGGAAAAGTGAGAGAGAAAAGCTCCCAGAGAGGAAATTTTTGTTTGTATATGTTGCAAGGAGAAAAGGAGCCAGGGGAGAATATAATGGCTATACCTATGATTGAGGGGAATGATTAAGGTATGGGAAGAAAAACCCTGCAGAAAAATGGGAAGTAACTTCACTTCTAACACACAAAACCTGAAAGGCAATGTGATCTAGATTTCCACATCCTAGGAGTAACAGGCAAGTTAAGGGATTTGCTGAATCTGAAGTCCTTGCATAGCCATGCTCAGCAGTCCAAGCCCTTTGTATTAAGTTACTTTGACTAGATGCAATGGCTATAATAGAACTGGACAACTGCTACGCTTTTCCTTGGAAAGTTACCTACAGACTTGTTTTTTTTGGTAAATACCAGCACTTAGAAGAGGATTGAGTAGAGGATCTGCACCATGTGTACTCAGCACAGCCCAATTGTCCTTGCCCAGTAATAGACCTTCCACTTTGGGGACAGCAACCTCTCAGAAACTGCATTCATCTAAACTTGAAAAATTCCCCACCTGAGACACTGAACTCCCTGGAACTCATCTCACATGGTTGGTGCCTTGTGCATGTGACAGGAACCAAACACAACCATGCTTTTTGTTTACCATTTGAAAGTGTGCAATGTCAGAGAGGTTTCTTTTATGAACAACTCCGTAAGTATAACTAAGCCTGATTCTGATAGAAAGTCCCATGCAAGTTATTTTAATGAGGGATATATTTGAGAAAACTTTTTGAATTAAGAATTTGGGGTTATTTTGAAGTTCATCAGTTAAGTACTTGTGGATTTAAGATGGTAATTTGTTATGGACTTCTTGTTTAATATTATCTTAGAAACATGAAATACTTTCCTGCCATTCCAGAGGTTCTTCCTGGAATATCTCATGCAACTACAGGAAGATAGTCACTGTTTTCCTTAAAGCTCCCCTTCTTCCTTTTGCTAGCCCTTACCTCATTCCTTTATGTTTGGAGTATATGAACTATTTTAATTACCTGATTTTTATTTATTTTGCTTTCATTCATTACTTCAAAAATGAACAGCTTTTACCAACCCAGTCTTTTTCTGCTCTCTTAGGAAATTCTCATCTTCTAAGTCTAGATGCTGTCATCCATGATCTGTTCTAATTTGGTAAATGTAAATAGCTGAACAAGCAAGGTTTCCAAGTCTTGAAAACCAGGAAGGAAGTGGGACATCCAAAGATTTCCTGTGAATACTGTGCTTTTTATGCAGAGCCAGGAATGCTCTCAATGGAGACCAATTTTCACTAATAATTATTGTCTATAGGAATTTAAGGAGTGTATTCAGCTGCATTTGTCTTTGTCAGGAAATATCCATGACAAAGGAAAGTGTGATTTTATAATTAATCAAATTAATTGATGGCCTTTTGGATTGTTGCATTAATAACCTATTCTGCCTTCTGCCAGTGGTTCCTTTATGCATTTTCTATATGCTAGCATGGTGTCCATAACAATCAGTGTTTGATGGTCTCCTGAATGTTACTATTATGCCTATTATAATAGGAATAGCAACTATGGAAAAAAAAATCAGTTGTAGGAATGAATGTCCTTATAAATGAATAGTTTCATGTTGTTTTACTTTTTGTATATGAAGACAAAATTTTGCTCAGTTTACCAATACTCATCTCTGTCCTCAAGCCAATTTGCGCATTTTGAGACTGAAAATGCCTTAACATGCATACAGAGAATACATTGCTGTGGGAAAGCAAGTGGGCCATTCGCAACAGGAAAGCATTAAATCATTGCATTTTGTTTCTATCTGTCCCAAGTCATTTCCTATGGGCATCCTTTGAGACAACCTGAAGGCATGTGCCCCGGAGGAACAATCTGAGGAGGAAGCTTGTTACCCACTTCAACGTTGCACTGCTTCCACTCATCTTCCTGGCCTGCCAAATAAAAACCCTTTCAAACAATGATGGGGTGATTGTGAGCACAGTGCACCACAGCTGCACGTGGTGTTTTGTCAAAGAAATCCTGGGAAGTGAGTCAAACTTTAATCAGAGTGCTCAATGCTAAATATATCGGAGAGTGTGGAGTCAGTCCACGGCTTTGGTCCACACTGAAACACCCTTGGAGGTACCGAATTCAGCATCCTGCATCTCTCAGAAAGAACTGAAGTTGGGGGTCAGCTTAATAAAGAGATGGAAAAAAAAAAAAAGAAAGTTATGGTTTGTGTGGCAGGCATCAGTATTTAATGCCCATGGGACTGTTGCTGTGCGTGGGCTACTGGGCTAGATGCTGACCACAGAAAGCGGATGGGGAAGCGAGCAGCAGAGCCAGTGTATGCGCGAGCGAGTGCCGGGGGGAGGGCAGAGGGGAGATTTCAGGAGGAGGGGAAAAAAAAAAAGTCAAATGCAAATAAGGTGGAGTCAGCAGAACACAAAGCCCTGAATGGGCACTCTGACCACAGCAGTGCACGGCAAAGCGGTACTGAACAATCGTGGGATTGTTTTCCCTCTCAATGGAGAGGACTCTTCACTTGCTCCAACTTAATGACATTGTTTAATATCAGTGCCTGGTTTCTGTTCAGCACAAATGTTGCAGTCTCCTTTGCTGTGAGATTTTAGTGCTCCAGGAACAGCGGCGGTGCCACTAGCTAACGTGGAGATAGCCTCTCGGTGTAGTGGAGTGGTATGCTTGGCTGCAGAGTGCTCCTGGGCGGCAGGAAGCACGTACAGCGATTGGTTCCATAGAAGGAAGCTTTTTTTTTTTTTTCTGTCACAAATAAAGTTTTTGCACAGCCTGTACTCCATGAGAGAATTTGTGTCATGACGGCGTCCATAGGTAGGTTCTTGGTTTTGTGCTCTCTCCCTTTTTCTTCCGAGTTTCCCCCCCACTCCCTTCTATGAAAATTCGCTTTATGAAGCTTTTCTGTTTCCTTGGCTCTGTTCTGAGACTGGCGCAGGAGGCAGTGAAATGTGAGCTGCACTGTGGTGCGCCTCTGTCTGTGAGGGTGAAAGAGAGGGGTTTAAAAAAAAAAGAAAATCCACAGACACATACACTTTGGGAATTTGGTGGCAGAGCTTTGCCTGAACGTATGAACTCCCTGAGACTACCTTTGTAAGTTGGAGCGGGCTTAGTGCCGTACTTACATGCTGGTAGCAAGCTACAAAGAAAAGAATAAAAATAGGAAGGAGAATTAGGTCATGTGTGGTTATGTGGCAGTATTTGGAGCCTGCAGAGAGGTGAGGAAGACTTCATTGCAGTCACTAATGGAGTGGCAGAGGACACCAGACTGGATACATGGGCTTTGTGAAGCTTTACTTCTCTGGGGGAGACTTTTCTTTTTGTTTCTTTTTCGGTTTGTGTTTTTTTTTTGTTGTTGTTGGTTTTTTTTGTTGTTGTTGTTTTTTAAAGAAGAAAAGAAGAATAAATGGGAACTGCCTGGAACACACATAATTGCTGACTCCATCCAAAACCTTTGTCCAGACTGATTCTTATTCCTCCCCTGAGGGGTTCCTAACAAGGTTACAGCAGCATTAAATTTCCTTTCCAAGGCATGAAAAAAGAACAGATTTTGTAAATGCTACAGGCCTTTTCTGAGTGATGAATATATTTTTTCCTGCCTTCATGATTACACAGAAGGGCAATGTATTGCATCACTAGTATTGGCAGGCTAATTTGGGCAGTACTCAGTTACATGTAAAATATCTTTTATTTCATCATCAAAATTTTTCATCAAAATAAAATACACACAAGAACAGGTAACTTTTGCAGAGTGTGATGTGCACGATATAGCAGGATAATTTAAAGGACCTGATTTTTATTGGCTTAGTAACAACAAAATTTCCACTCAATCAATAGTAGCAGAAGCTTTTGTAAGGACTGGAGGGATCCATCAAGTGTAAACAGGCAAAGCGGAGAATTACTGATTCAAATATTCTTAGAATTGGATCAAGAAAACACATAAGTTGTTTCACTTTTCATTCTTATGTTACAGAGCTTAAAACAACAGTGAAGGTTGACTGAATTGGTTCTTGGCAGTTTCAGTGCTGAAGATCTATGCTTCTTTTCTGGATTTCTAACTTCTGAAATTAAAATGGTTTAGATATTCTGCTCTGAAACTAAAAAACAGTCCTTGTTTTTGGCATTTAGACTGCATCAAGCTATTTATTACAAGCAAGTCATCCCGTTAAAATGAACAGGTTGAAGGGAGTTCCTTTTGGGTCAGAATTTCTCCAGAAGGCTCCAGCAAAGGAGCAGGGTCCAATGTGGCACTTGGCATAAAGTTCTAATATCAGTTTGATTGCTTCCACTCTGCTGCCAATGTAAGTACTCCTTGGACAACAAACAACTGCATCCTTCTATCACTCTAGGCTGCTGCAGGCACTAGGGAACTACAAAGAGAGAAAAAGAGGAATTCAAACTTCCAGTCTGTCTTCCTAATTTTAGGTCACTATTGCTCTTTCTAGCTAAAGAAGAGTAGATAGTATCATACTGTGAGGTGAAGATATTGCTGATGAACCTTGGTTCTCATCTTCTGGGCTGGCAAGTCACTCCCAAGTTCAGTCCCCACTCTGAATACTCAATATACTTGCTCTGATTTTGTCTTCCCTTTGCATTATCTTTGCAGTGGGGCTGTCATGGACATGAAAAGTTATATTTTTTTCATTTTAGCAGAGATTATCCTGCACCTCCCACATCTCAGGCAATTCCAGTACCTCGTGAAGTTTGGGGCACAGGGCAGGCATTTTCTTCTTTCCCTTTTTTCTTGAAGTGTGGTCAGTCTTGGAGATAATTTTGTCTGAAAAAATTCATTTTTCCTTTTGAAGATACCAGTGCATGTCCAATTCTTAAACTGTTTCCCCCTAAATATACTACAGTTTACAATTCAGTCTTAAGTATCATTGGAGATACTCATATCTGAATGAATATCTGAAATTTCAGTGTGAGGTGAGCCAGGATAAGAAAGGAATTGGCAGTTTGTAGTGATACTTAACTATTTTGCTATGAACATCTAGTGCAAGCATGTTAGTAATTATATTGTATTTGATTTGTTGGATTTGTTTTTGTTTTTCACTGCTCAAAAAGGAATGATCTGCTTTTGCTTATAAGGAGTGCTCTTGTTTTTGCATTATGGATTGACAGCTGTATTAGTGGCTCTCTTCTAAAGAAGAGTAGTTTAATAAACACTGCATCTGATGTCCACATGTGACCTGGATGACTGGAGGAGAGGCCTTAGCAGCTGACTTGCATTCCTAAGATGGCAAAGCTATGCTTAAAGTCAGTAGTCTCTGGGGAAAGTTCTTTCTTTCTGATACTATTTGAGGAAGTAAAATTAAAATAAGCTTAAAAATACTTAAGTATTCTATGGCTCTTACTGCCTTAAAGATGATGAATTCTGAGTTTCATTCAGCAAATATTACTTGCATTTTTGGTATTTTTGATTTAACCTGTGATATGATATGTCTGAATTGTGACTGCAAGGTTAAACAGCGTAAGGGTAGTTTATGTCTGTCAGTAGGATGTTTGCTAGCAAAATTGGATTTTAAAATCTTCAGGGCAGTGACTGTGGATGGTATATGGGTGGGGAAAGTGGAGTCTGGTCAATCATCCTCTTGATGTTATTCACCTTGGTGCAGACAGGGACTGAGGGTAAATGCAGTTAATTCCCTGATACTGAGGTTGCCTGGAGATTAGCAGATCCCTGGCACAGCTTCAGAGGAGACGTTTGTTTGTGGATGAAGGCTCCATGGACTGTCCTGGGAACTTGAAACTGCTGGGCTGTAGCAGTATCCCAGTGTGTACCCCCTCATATATTGAATTTTCCCTGAATTTTGTGGAAGTGGCATTGAGCCAGCCGTGCTCATGCTGTGTCTGAGGTGATATCCTTGCCAAAGATATCTCAAAGGATAGTGTGTGTGATTTACAGCACTCTTTAGGCATAAGGCAAGAATGGATCTTTTGTCTTTAAACAGTGGGATGTCTCCCAAAACACAACACTTTCTGAACACTCATGGTAAAAAAAAAATTGCATGAAGATAGAAGATTCAATACAGCAGGTTAACTTCAATTTCTAGTGATTTGGGTTCAGTGTAACTGTTGAACATCATAGGATGGTGAGATTAGTATGTGGATGCTAGCGCCATTGTCTTTGTTGCTTTGCTTGTTCTCTAGGTTTGTCCCACTTAGCTTGATTGCTTACAGAAGGAAATTGATCCGCTTCCAACATCCAAGCAGTAGTAGCTTTGTCTTTTCTTTCACAGGCATGAATGATGTAAAGTAAAAAAGTAAAGAAAAAGAAAAACTTTATTATATTTTTAAACATTTGTTTAGGACTTGCAGTTTGATTGCCATCAGTTGCTTCTGTAAAAGAGAGAGAAAGATACTTTAAATACTGCTCTGAGGAAAAGTGCTTGTGGCATGTTCTGCCTTTAAAAAAGAAAATAGTAGGCAGCTGTGAAGAAGAGGTTATAGAAATACATAAAAAAGTAAGCAGATCCTAGTGCAAAAGAGGAACTGTCCCTTTTTCATCCCTAGCAGAACAAACAAAAAACTGCTTTATTCTTTTACAACATAATCTCTGCTTCTGGCAATGCTTGAGACTTTCATGCAAAGTGAAGAAATTAGTGTTATCACAGGAATATAGAAATGCTGGATGGAAGAGACCTTTGAGTGATCTGTAGTCCAACTATTTGCTCTAAAAAGGACTGCTAGATCTGGGTTTGTCTGATTCATGAAAGCTCCTACTATTGGAGATTCTGCCACCTTTCTGAGCTTGTCTAGGGCTTCCCTGCTCCTTGTGACATAGCTTTTTCAAATGTCCAGTGTGCCCTTTAAAAAGCCTGGAGGATGTAACTCTTTTTATATGATCTGTCACTACAGAGAAGAGTTTGACTCTATTATCTTTTAACTTCCTCTTCTGTAGGAGTCCAGTGATCCAGCCCATTTTCAACCCAGTTTTGTAGGCCATGATTCCTCAGCTTCTAGATGAGTAAGCAATGGGAAGCACCATCAAAAGCAATCTTTTCTTTTTAAGGGGCAAGGTGTATAACATCACTTCCATGATATGAGTGGCCACTCATTTCACTATAGAAGCAATTATTTGATCAAGTATGATGTCCCCCTAGAAAACCATTCTGACTCTTCCTGATCACTTTCTTGTTCTTCATAATCTTCCTAGGCATTAGGCTGAGGCTGATCAACCAATAGTTCCCATATCCTCCTTATTTCTGTTCTTAAAGATGAGCTTAAAATCGTTGTTTCATCATCTTTTCAGTGTGGTTTAAGGAAGCAGAAGCATTGCTATAGACATTACCCATTGTTTTATGTTCTTATATTTTCTTAAGATCTTAAATTTTAGAATATTGATTTCCAGTTGTGTTGTGAATTAATAACGTTCACTTGGGAGAAGTGATATTCATATGAGCAAAAGAAAGTATGTGTATTCGTAGAATCATAGAATCATTATACTTGGAAAGGCCTTTAAGATCGTTGAGTCCAACCATAAATCATTCAACATCATGCCTGCTAAACCATGTCCCTAAGTGTCTTATCTACACGTTTCTTAAACACTGCCAGGGATACTGACTCCACCACTTCCCTGGGCAGCCTGTTCCAATGCTTCACTACTCTGTCCATGTAGAAATTCTTCCAAATGTCTAACCTGAACCTCCCGCGGTACAACTTGAGGCCATTTCCTCTCATCCTATTGGTAGTTATTCTGGAGAAGAGATTGACCCTTGCCTTACTACATCCTCCTTTTGGGTAGTTGTACAGGATGATAAGGTCTTCCTTAGCCTCCTATTCTCCAGACTAAATACGTCTAGCTCCCTCAGGTGCTCCTCATAAGGTCTGTGCTCCAGCCCCTTCACCAACTTTGTCTACTTAATATTCTTTAGACTTATTCTGCAAAGCTACTTTTAGACTGCAGAACTAGTTTTTCTACAACATTTAAACTATAGAATTGAAGAAATACTGTGAAGAATTGAAATTGGTCATAGGCAAAGAGAGCATAAAATAATCAACTTCGTTTTTGAGAATAATGAACAGGAAAGTGCTTTGTTGCTGCTTGGTGTTTTTATGCCTTTTACTTTCAATGTGAATGGCTTCAACTGACTTGTATTTAACTATTCTCAAACAAAAGAAATAGCAATACAGTAAATTGGCTGTTGTTCTCGAGGCTCTTAGACATGTCTGAGGCACTTGAGAATAATTTTGGAAGTTGGCTGGCAACATCATGGAATCCTGGATGAAAAGTGGAACAACTTATGTTGGAAAGGACAGTGTATGCAGTGTGGAAGAGATAATAAAGTGATTTCCTGGCAGCTGGAATTGTAAGATCTGAATGCAACTTTCATTGAGGCAATTTGATCCCATTTCACATGTTCAGTGCAAAGAAAAGAAAGTCCAAAGTTTATACAATAGTTCTTAAGCAAGGAATACATTTAAAAGTTATTAAAATTAATAGCACTTTATTGTTGTGAAATGGAAAGCAGAATATAAGTACAAAACAACAAAGTTCCAATAAAGTCAATAGTTTGTAGACAATTGAAAGCAAGAGGAAGTTTGGGCATTACTTCAGTCTTATTTTATTAGTTTTGACAATTTAGTATTTGGAAGAGCAAATAAATAGTGAAGAGCAAAATGACTCCTGCAGCAGAACCTTAGAAGGCAAGCAGATTTGAAAGATGTTACTTGTAAATGAGTTTGAGTGAGTCATCTAGCTGTCTCTTATTTTCCTATGCAGGGATTTTAATTCTGGTCTTCCCTGGGAGTTTGGTAGAGCTTCCCAGAAAGGAATGCTTGTCAGTTTTGTTTTTAGCACTCTGTCAGCCCTTGGAGGAATACCTTTTTTTTTTTTTTTCCGGGTAATGAAATCCTTATGTGTATGAATTCACTGTTTCCAACGTTTCTGGATTTACATAGTCAGCATGAGCCTTTGCTACTCAAACACAAACTGTGCGGTTACTTTGTGCACTCCTTTTCACGTCAGTCCAATTTATTGTCTCTTAACTTTTCATCAATACCCATCTTCCCCTGAAAGTCTCTCTTGATCCATTTTCGTCCTTGAAACTGTAATTTTGCAAATATTTGCTCCCTTAACAAGGAAAATGCTTCACTGAACTATTAGCAAAATATGTGTGATCTTCAGAGAACTAAAATTGTGCCTATTGTGCATCATTACCTCTGTACTTTGCACTTGGTGGGTTTGATTATTGCTTTTTACATTCTTCCATGTGACTTTGGGCTCTGAGCTTAAAGGGCACTTATTTAAAGGTAGGTTGCCTGAATGCCAAATTTTCTTCCCTTTGGCACATCGACCTTCCCCTTTTTTGCTTTTCCTTAACAAAGATGTGTTTGCTTTTTCTTTTCATAATTCTCAGATTTAGAAAGAAACTTTTTTAAGCAAGCTTCTATCATAAAATATGCCCCAAAAGAGATTGTCCTCTATATTTTGTCTTATAAGGCTTCAAGCCATCCACAGTATCTTTAGGTAGTTTGTTGTGATGTCTAAGACTAAAGGCTAGTATATTATTCTGAGTCCTTGCTCTACATTTCTTTCTTTGTACACATCATGCCTTGTGCCTGGAACAGGCTGCACAGAGAGGCTGTGGAGTCTCCTTCTTTGGAGATGCTCAGACTCTGCCTGAATGTGATCCTGTGCAATGTGCTTTAGGTGAAACTGCTTGAACTACATGATCTCTGGAGATCCCTTCCAACCTCAACTGTTCTGTGATTCTGTGATTCAACTCTGATATGAGCCTAAATTTTCCACAAGAAATTGAGGTGAATGGTGGAGTAACTTGCTTAATAAGAAGTCCAAATGAATCTCAGAACTGGGAAGTGGCCATCTTCTAACCTATTGTTTTCTGGAAGACAAACAAACAGAAAAGCAGATGTGGCAGCAGAAAATTTTGTCTTACAGTTATCCAGGTGTGGGAAGGAGAGGATGAAGCCAGCCAGCTCCATAACTCCCCTCTCTCTGCCCTTCTCTGCATGGCAGCAGTGCAGCTCCACATCATTGGAGTTCACCTTGGCATTGCCATGCAGGAGCTGGAGCATGCTGGACAGTGAGCAGCAAAGGGACGTGGAGCTTGTGCTAAGCACTGTGGCATATTGTGCTCTTTTCTCAGATATGTTTTAAAGGGAAGAAGAAGGTCTTGTGAATGCTTGTCTGGTAGCAGGAGCAGCCCTGGGAGAACGACAAATACTAAATTCATAGAATGTGATCTTATTACTGGGTAGAAAAGATTGCTGTTTTTATTGTTACTGCTCTTATTACTGCTCTTAATTGAAATGCAAGCTTCCTTCCTCCTTCTGCCAAAAAAAAAAAAAAAAAGAAAAAGGAGTTACTTTTAAAGTAAAACTCCAGTGTAACTCTTCTAATACCTTCTTTAGTGTTCTTGGTTCTGTCTTTGTAGATGAGTTTGTCAGAAACTGCATCTGAAGGAATGGATTTCTGAGCTTGTGAATGAAAGATGAAAGTGGAGGAACCTGTGTTTCCACATACTGTCTCAATGAGGCTGTTAAGAGGGGAAAATTTTTGCAGATATATCTGGTGTGCGTTCTTGTAAGCCTTTCATTGGGCTGTATTTTTATGTCATTGCTTGGAAGAAACCATCAAAGAGTGGATCAAGAAGCGACTGCCAAACTTGAAAGCATCACAGGAGATTTTATATCTTTTTGTTGCTCTTTAAGACTGCTTGTAGTCCAGTTGTTCTGTCTTGTTTCAGTATGGTTACTTTTAGTATGGAGGAGACCAGCTGTGGTTTTGGGGAGCAAAACAGTGACTTAGAAGTCCTTTTCCTCAAAAGGAGTAGCAGAGGATCTTGATGGGAGTCTTCGTGAAAGTTCATGAAAAGCAGGTTGCAAGATGATTTTGTCACCTTTGTGCAGATGAGACTTAGCATGTACCTGTAGCAAGAAGTGCCTGTGCTTGGCAGCAAAAAAGTACCATGGGAGTTCCCACCACATATCTTCTAGGAGATTTAAAAATTTAAGAATCTCCTAGACGATGTAAGAATCCCCAAACTTATGATTCCATGAGATAAAGGGTTAACAGCTGACGACAAGTGTGGACTCTGTATCAGACAATAGAGAGGACATAGCTGAAATAGTGAGCAAGCTTGTTTTTAATTGAAATATAAACAAAGCTACTTTCATGGGAAGTGCCTTTCAGATACACTTGTGTCTGGCCTGGGAATAGTTGTATAGAGTTTGCATTCTTTCTGCAGATTAAATGCCTAGCTCCCTTCAGCCTTTTGCCTTTTTATATATATATATATGTATATATATTCAGTAAAAAATCAGTATAAAAAGAAAAGGTACTTCTGTCAGCATGATGACAATCCTTTCTTTACATATTCTTTGCTGTAAAGGTAACAAGAACAGTTCAAGGCCCAAAACCAGAGAGAAGCAAGTCTTGGTTCACTTCTTTGAATCCTTATTCAAAGAAGGCTGTTATTGGCTGGGGAAGAGAGAGAGGTCTTTGTTATGAAGAAATGCTTTAGATTCTTCTATGCGCATAGCTGAGATAGATTGTGTAAGAGTGGGGCAAGCTTTTAAATTATCACAGCAGGAATACTCATTCTGTACCGCTCCCATAGCTTCTGTGTCACTCGATCACAGTGACTCCATTACATAGTCTTATGTCAAGGGAACAGGCACATAAACATGTAATAATCGTATGGAGTTACACCTCCAGTCCTAACTCCCATGCCTGCAGGCAATGCAGTAGCCTCACCAGTAGAGCAGCAGCAGTTTCATCCCAGACTACAGTATAACTGGGAGCCGTCCAAGGTTCTTGTGCAGAGAAGAGGCTGTAACTCCTGCCAGTGTTTTGTCTTACAGATGCTGCACCCAGTAGGTCTATCGACATTTAGCCTAGGGAAAGTTGCATTCCTTGTGTGACTCTGGTGGTCATCAGACATGCAATGTTTGAGCAAGCCGACTACAGCTGATCAGCAGTTCATTGGATAATAATTAAAACAAAGTATTGCTACTCTACTATACAAAGTGTTATTACTATAATGCTGTAATGTATTGTATGTAAGTAATGAATTACTATTACTTTACCATAAAGTTGGCATAAACCAGCACTACTGATTTCAGTAGGAGTGTGGCTCACATCGTGGGTTGGTAGAGGAAGTTGTGTTCTCATAGTGTTTGAACCAGTATGAGGACCAGTATGAGGATGATGGTAATACCTCTGTTCTCTTAGATACAGATCCACACTTTGCTAGCTCTTCCCCACCATATGTACTTCAGTAGTATTTCCTTAGAGTTCATTTTAAAGGCTATGGGTATGGTTAAAAGAAAGCTATGAGTATAGTTAAAAGCGTGGTAGCTTTCTAGTGTTTTCCTCATCTTGTTAAATGATTTCTTTATTCTGTATGTGTGCTATGTGAAGAATTCAAATAGTCTTTAGTCAGAGCACTAATTTGCAGATTTTCTTATCTTGGACATTTCTTTTTAAGTATCTCACACTCTCTCCATTCTCCATTCAGGCCGGGCTTTGCCATGAATTGAAGAAAACAGATTTATTTATACTCATTTCAGTTGAGCTCATGGAACTAGCGAGAACCTTCCTCCTTTTTACAACTTTAAAGAGAGCTCCTTATGGAAAACAAGTGTTAAGAATCACCTTAGCTTTTCTTCAGAGCTGGAGTAATTCCCTAGCTCTCTTCTGTGCTTTTTCTTTTTTCTTTCCCCCTCCCCTTTTTTTTTCCTTCCTCCATTCAAGAGACAGTAAATTAGATGCTGTTTCGTCTGTAATTTCTTTATTTAGGTTCCAGGCTTGCAAGAGTTTAGGTTAATAGAACTGTTCATATGTATGAAGCTATTCAGATGCTTATGCATTTGCAAGATCATAGTGTACAGCTATACTTGCAGTAAAAGAAAATGTGCAGTTAAACTTGGGTTTATCAGTGGACAGCTTTATGTTGCTGACTTAAAATCATAATTAAATCTAGTCTATATTTGAGCTTGATTGGATATATTAGTAAAGAAAAGTTTACAGTTACATTTTCTTTTTTTCTTTCTTTTTCTCTTCTTTTGTGTGTCTGTGTGTCTGCATGATGTGAAAACCTGAAATCTGCGTGGATGTGTTAGTTGTAACTAAACCCATATTTTCTGTCCTCATCAGTAACTTTTCAAACTCAGTTCTGCCCTTGTATGAGCAGAACCTACAGCTATAGCAAGCAAGAGAAACAGTTAACAAGTGTTTCCATTTCCTATCACTTTGATATTTACTTGCGTGCTGACTATATAAGAGATCTTTTTATGCGTACGATTATGTAGGAAACTTGACTAGACATCTGTCTAAATCTGTGAACTGAGGAATGCAAAAGAATTTTAAACAGACCTATCTGTGCCTGTCTTTCGGGCTAGAAAATATGCCCCAGAGAACTGAGCAAACAGTTCAGTGCAATTTTGTAATCTTGATTACGTATGCTATTGGTTCTCCTATGAATGTTTTCAGCAGGCAGTGTAATGTTGTGAAGTAAATAGTAGCTACTCAAACATGGAAAAAAATCTTTTCTGTACTCCTGCTAAGAGAAGGAGAACGGGTCATTTTATAAGCATTTCTTCCAGTCAGTACAAAGTCTGTAAAAATGTGAGATTTTTTAACAAGTCTTTTGTTTTTATGTCCTTTGCTGCAGAATCACGAGGTTACACAGAAGCCCACAACCTCTCCGTTGTGATGTCTGATAGCACTAACCCTACTCTACTGAGGACCAACATGCAACCAGATTCTTCCTTTCAGCAGGCTTTTGCATCTTCGTGTACTGTTTCAAGTAACAGCCCTGTCCCAGGGAGAGAAAGGTAGGAACTGATTCTCTTGCCTATTGTTTAGTTCTCATAACTGATTTCCAGCAGAGATGTTAGGATTGCACCTTTTTTGTGAAGTGCTTGGTCAGGGACTTTAACTTTGACTTTAACATTTGATGAGGATGTTGGCCATCAGTTGGAAGTTAGTGCATACACAGATAGCAGTTATATTTCTGAGAAATGTTTATAGCTCTGGAAATATTTGGGAATATAAAATTCCCATATAATTCAAAGTTCCCATAGAGTTCATAGTTAAGGTACTTTCTTATGTACTAGCAAAGGTTCATACGTACTTTCCTGAATGCTTACCCAGCTTTTTTAATGTACTGAAGAGTATTTTGTGAAATTTCACACGGAGTTGAGTTGTTTCATAAGAAATCCCGGTATGTATTTTAGAGAGAGGGAGCACTTTGCTCATTGTAATAATTGCATTTGTACAATAGTCAATAAAAAAACAAAGAAATTTGTTCTTAGTGGAGAACAGCTGACTCCCCTTTGCCTGCCCAACAAGAAGAGAGATTTTATTATATCGTATTGCCATAAACTTGTAGGGCTGTGAACCAGAGTTTGAAAAGTAGACATTTTTCAAAATCCCATCCTGCTCCACGTAGTTTACAATTCAAGTTTGAGAGCAGGAAACAGAGCAAACAGACAGGGGATCCCAGGTAACTATTAGAAGATTCAGAAGATCATGACAATCAGTGGGTTGTCGTGATAATAATCATTAGCTATTCTCTGTTACTACTTACGTATTCAGAATAGGTTTTCCTGGAAGAATAAATGAGGTTGATTATTACAGCTGATCACTGGGTTTCCTCCTGCAAGGACACATCCCCTCTCCAGCATTCTTTTATGCCACTATAATTATCCTACTGTTATTCATAGATAATTGGCTACTTTTAAAGTATTTCTTTCTTCTTTTCCCATCTAACTGATTTCATCTTTTCTCAGTGCTTGGACTGCAAAAGATATTTTTATTTTGTGATTATGAATGTGAATCATAACCCCCTGAACAAAATATGTTACATGTATTTTCTAAGACACACATGTCTAACATTTCATTATAAAAGGTAAGAGTTAAGAGCTCAGCTGTCCAACACTGCAGTAATTATAAAGTTAACATTCATACTTTAAAGTTTCTCTAAAAAGATTTGTTTCCTTACTTCTAAATACTTGTCCTTTTCTGTTATTTTTTGTTTCCTCGAGCAGATAGCTGCAGCTCTCCTTTTCCCCTTATGATATGTCTTCTTCCTTGTACTTCCCTTCCATTTTTTATTTTCTTTAAACTTTGATATCTTCAAATTTACTGATACCCATTTTCACAGTTCCCTTTAAAAATCTTTTTCTGTATTTTCTCTGTCAAGCCAGTTCTTTCCCTTTGTATCTCACAAATATTCTCACATTACACAGATTAATCTCACAGTCTCTTTTCATAACCCCTTCTCCCTGTGTAAGCTCCTGCTGGTAATGTTTCCCAGCCAAGTTCTAAGGGCATTTCCCTTTCATAAAGAAGGAGATAGTTTGGTCAGAAACTTCGTGCATTTTGCTTAGAAGGATATATATGTTTCTAAGGATTCATTGAGAGTGAGGTTTATTGGGATTCTAAAGTTCATTGGGACTCTAAGGTTTATGGGGCAGGTGAGATTTGATGTCTGCTATTACAGTATTTAATTCTCAACTGAAAATAGGTTTGTGAAAGTCAGTGTTTCTGGTAGTGTCTGTTATCTTGTGTTTTTTTTTTCCATTTCTCCCATATGCATAAATTAATTCCTGGACCCACCTCTCTTCCTTTTGTTACCATAAATTATATTAGAAAGGAGCCTGGCCAAGGAATTGGATCTTCTGGAGTATGCTTTTACCATAGTTACTTATTGATGGTTCACAGTTCCCTCCTCAGCCTGTTACTCAGTTTGCTTTTATCAAAATGAGCACAGTGAGATTCCACATGTAAGAAAGTCATACATCCGTGCCTTTGATGGCAGCCTTAGCATAAGAAATTCTTGCCTCCCACTCCTCCTTTCCAGCTAGTTCTGGAGCTCCAGGACCACTGCTTATTGGGCAGTGCTGTGGGCAAGATCACTGAACTGATTCATATAAAGATAAGGGAGGGAGGAGAAGTGTTTTTAACAGTGATCGATGGGATGGTCTGGTTTACAGGGCAAGCTCAGAAATGATAGCATGAGCATAGCTGACTGGAAGAGGAGGCAGAAAGGTGTGGGCTGCATTGCTACAATGGGTGCTCACAGTGGGGCAGGAATTTCTTCAGCCAGCTCTGTCACCAAATGTCATGGCCATGTTGTCAAATGCCACCGTCAAGTACTGGGTTAAGTGATTTACTACTTTCAGTGAAGCCTGCAGTATACGTTATATACTGAGATTTTAAGGAAATATTTTGACTGTTGTTTTATTTTTGTATTTTTGGGTTTCTTGACAGCTCTTCTGCAGCAGATCGTCCTTGGCTTGAAAGCAGCGCTAAATCCTCCCTGCCACTCCAGCTTTCCCTGGGAAACAGTAGGCCAGCAGGAAGTTATCTTGTGCCCTCTGAATTTTCAAGCTCTGTGCAAGACAGTTCTCTCTTGTCTCGTTTCCAAACCCCAGAACTGCACACGGTGGCTCTGAGCAGCCTGGACAACTCACCAGCAGAGCAGCAGCAAGAACTTGCTGTCAACAGCATCGCCCAGGCCTACCTTAGTTACAGTGGGGGCATTGTGGGCAGCAGCTCCCCTGGAGAGGAGAAAAAATCATCTGCTTTGATAGTCAACTCTAGTCTCTCCCCTAAAGCCATGAGCTCAATGGTGGCAAGCACCGAAGACGACTTCTTGCCACATAGCTTTCTTACCATGACTTCTGGACACAATGATCAGACCAACATGGTTCTGCAGCATCATGGGGAGAACCTGCACTCTCAGCCACCTCTTCCAGAGAAAAAGAGGTCCTCTGAAGGAGACCGTTCCTTTGCCTCTGCCTCACCTTCCTCAAGTGGCTTCTCTAGCCCCCACAGTGGAAGCACCATTAGCATCCCCTTCCCCAATGTCCTCCCAGATTTCTCAAAAGTGTTAAGCACTTCCCCATTGCCAGGTAGGTTTACATCACAGAAATGTGCAATATATTAGAGTTTGTCTGAGATTATGAAAAGCTTTGGAAGGAGGTGGATAAAAATTGGAAGGAAAGGGAAAAGGAAAAAAAAAAGAAATGAAGATGGCAGGAAGGACTTGAATGTTTGCAGCAGTTCATTGACTTCAGATGTATCCATTCTGAGGACAAAACTGTAATGATTTTTCTGCACTTCACTAGATGTTGGTGAAGGGCAGTCTTTTTCCTCAGCTGCCAAGCCACAAGCAAGCAGGGTGCAGTCCAGTTACTCTTAATAAAGGCTGACTTCTGCCTGAATCTGTGCTACTGCCGTGTCAAATACCATTAAAAATGTAGCTGCGGTCATCCAGAATGTGTTCATTGAGCCTTGCTGAAAAGCTTTGTAGTTAGCATAGTTTTATAAAGGTAGAAGGATTTTTTATTTTTTATGGCTGTGTCAAAATGAAACTTTAAGAGGACTTGCAGTGTCTTAGACAATATACGATATTGCATTTGTTGATTCTTAGACACTTTGAAGCTTTTCTAAACTGTCCTTTTAGCTGTAACATGATTGAAATGGGAAACAGAAGCAAAAAAAAAAAAGAAAAGCCATGTGTATTTGGAATATTTATTGTTTTTTTTCCTCCTTTTATTTCACAGAAAACACAACTGATAAACATGTGACTGTAAAATTTGTCCAGGACACGTCCAAGTTTTGGTATAAGCCAGATATTTCAAGAGAACAAGGTATACAAATTGATGTGTATTCTGGGGTAGTCACTAGCAAAAAGGCTGTTTGGTGAATCCTTCTTAAAAACTACTTTGGTGCCTGCCTGCTATCTCAAAGAAATGCAAAACCTAACTTGGTATTAGCCAAACTTATTAACTTATTTTGCCCAGAGATTGAATATGAAAGGCAATTTAGTTGTTCTAAAGATAAGTCCTGTTAATCAGACAAGGCATTAGCTTCAATGAACTAACCACAAAATAATTAAAATCTGCCTGTGGTAGCTGCAGAAAGTTTGATTTACTCAAAACCTCATGGGTCTGTTATCTCCTCACAGCATTTCAAGTCACTAAAATACATTGAAAGAAAAAAGAGATTAGGTATGCAGAGAATGCTATATTAACACAGTCCTGTGTTATGCTAAGGCTTAAGTTCTGCAGCTTACCTGGCGGAACCATTTTGGCGCTCAGGTCTGGAAAAGGCAGGTATGCATGAAGTAATAGCAAACAACAGACTGCTCTCAGAAACCTTTGGGTAGAAATTGTGTTGCTATGGCCTGAGCTCAGCCACATGTATTTTCATGTGTAGGTAAATAGAAAGATATTTAATATCAGAGTGCTTCATTAGCTAGAATACAGCGTAAAAGCATATGGAGATAGTTGCTATGTAGCCTGTGTTTTGTTGTCAGGTGCAAGTGATCTACATTATTTCCAAAGGTCACAAAATAATACTCCCATAGAATGACATCTCTATGGTGCAATAGACAGATAAAACGCATCTATATGTAGATATATTATCAAGTGAGATTGAGAAAGCTTTTATTACATCTATGGAAATGTATACTTACATACTTACTCTTTGTCCCTGCTATAACAGATAAATAAATCATCCTGGGTGCTTTGGAAATACAATTGGTCTGACAGTTCTTGCATCTATGTTGTAAGACTCAACTATACAGAATAGTGTTTAATGAGTTATGATAAGATTTTAAACAGGGACTCTTAAAATGTGGTTTTTGAGGTAAACATCATAAAGCATAGCTGTGTGTTTCAAAGAGAATTCACCCTCTGTCAGTTATCAACTAGAACCAGAATTGCCATTAGCTTTTGGCAAATGAATTGTTGTGTCTGTCTAATGCATAGTTTCTCGAACTCTGAGGATACCTCTTACAGTGTAGGGGTAAATATGAGCACAAGGGAATAGAAGGTCATAGAAAACATTATTTATTCATCATGGGATGGTGTTTTACTGATCCTCTCATGCCAGTCTTCCCCTTAGCACTCCCCAACCCGGAAAGAGCACTTAGGGTCTCAGTGGGTGGACGAAGTTTCCTGACTTGATGGAAGTTCAAAGAGGGAGTAGATTATAAAGGAAGATTAAACCTAGCATGCTACTGCTTGTGAGAAAAATATTCTTCCCAACCTTTTAGTATGCCTTTTTCACCTTACCAAGTCAAATTCTTCTTTAAAAAGGTCTTTAAATGCTGTTACTGAGGAGTGGAAGTAGGTAGTGGGTTTGTTTTCTTTGTTTGTCTGTTTTCCCATTCACTTAGTTGGCTATTAGTATGACAATTGATACCTGCTGCCTTGCAGATTTAGCCATTTTAGGCAAGTTCTGCTAAATTGCAGGATTATATATATTTCTCCTCCTTCTCTCTGTATGTGATAGGTTACTGTATAAATAGATGTTTTCTTCATATGGAAGAATGGAGCTGACCAAACATGTCCTTTGCTTTGTTCACTCAAGCAGAACACCAGACAATTGTGTCTGTATTTTCCTTGTTTTCTGTTCTTATTTGTTTTTCATGAAAAAAAAAATCACGGGTGCATATCCTTATATATGTTTATGAGGTAACCATTGCTCAGGCCTTGTTAAAATGTGACTTTGTGCCCAAAGTGCATAACTTCCTTGTTCTATTTATACAGTCAGCTAAAGACTCTAGGATTGCATTTAGGCTTTTTTGAAGACTTGCTAATCACAAGTGCTGTAAGAATGTTTAGGCAGGGAGAGAAATAAGAGATAATAATATGCGCTAAGATTACATATAAGGGATTAAGATGAACAAATACTTCATTATGGGGCCCGTTTCTCCTTTTTCCAAGAAGAAGTTCAGATTTTGGCTGCAGGATTGGTGGCAGACCCCCGCAAAGCCAGGGGCAGTTTCTCTGCAAATGCACCACATGAAACCTCACGAAGCAATTACAGTATACAGCAGTGGAGGTATTTCAGTGCTCAGATGCTCCAAGGACAAACACTGCTTACGTCCCTTCCCTTGCTTTCAAGTGAATGGGAGCGTGTGAGTGCTTTGCAGGACAGGAAGCCGGTGGCAACTGAGTATCACTGTGCTCCTGCTGTTGGAATTGTGGAGGAAAAGAAAACAATGTGGTTCAGCCTGCCTGGGAACTGTAGCTCTGCTCCCTTTTGTGCTTTCAATTGGCAGATGAAACTGTAAAGCTTTACTGGAGAGATCCTGCTATTCATTTCCTTGGGTACTATTTGCTACCTGCTTGAAGACACTGACCTGAGGCATAGAATAAAGTTTCAGTAAAAATCAGCTGATAATCAGTTGGCAGACTATTGGGCAATATAAGTGTACTAAATTTTGATAAATTTGCTGTGTAGCAGCAGCTTACCAGCCCAGTGCTGGCTTCTGAAAGCACTGGTTGCAGGAGTCTTTGTGGGACCTGCACATTCTTCTCAGTCTAAAAGTCAGTAGGGACAGTTCAAAAATCACTAGTGGAGGGTACCAGTGAGGCTTTTATTGCCATATGCATCTGTGAGACTGACACGAGGTGTTCCAATTATAATCCCCCAAATGCGTTTGATTATAGTCTGTTCTACAGCAATAGAGTCAGAGAGGATGTTCTGCTTTCCCTTACTACTCTCAGAGAGTTGGAACTGAACCTTTCTTTTGTGTGTGACTCTGGAAATGTTTTTCTCTCTTTTTTTCCATGCCTCCTTTGCAGCCATCGCTGTTCTCAAGGATAAGGAGCCTGGGTCATTCATTGTTCGAGACAGTCACTCTTTTCGGGGAGCCTATGGACTAGCCATGAAAGTTGCCACACCACCTCCTTCTGTGATACAGTTGAACAAGAAAGGTACTGTACACCTTCTGTCTATTATTTAAGCACGCACATGTGATGGGGTGTCTAATCACTGTGAAGTGATCTGGGAGGATCTTCTCTTCCTCCAGTGTTATTTGAATCAAGGACTCCATTTGATTGCCTGTAGCAATTGAGTGAATCTTGTTGAGTGTGACCAGCTAAGAAGTTTGTGGTATTTACCACAAGAAGTATGTGGCATTTACAACTGGTTGAAACTTGTGAGTCTTCATATACTATGTTTTAACCATTTAATGGAAAACCAGTGTCATCTCAGTAATGGGTCATCACCCGCAATTAGAAGTCTTTGTTTGATCCAAATACTACCATGTAAAGTTTTCATTTGACTGGAAGGTTGAATATTCTTAAGCCCAGCGGGGAGGCAGTTTTATATTAGGAGTAGTTGTTTAACGAGAAGAGTGGGATAGGCTTTTCTCCCAACTCCGTCACCTTCATGTATAACTTGTGTTTGTTAGCTGTGAAAGGAAAAATGAAAAGAGCATATGGAAAGCATTAATCAGTTTGGAAACTTAGGAGGCAGCATCAGTTGCGTCCGTAGGTCCATTTGTGCTACTGCCAGGGCAGTGAAGTGATTTGCAGTGCTACTGTTTTCATTTGGCAAAGCTTATTATCTTCCATTGGTGCATGTTGCCTGGTGAGGTAAGGAATTGAGATGACAGGAAAGCATCGCAGTGCTTTGTGCAATGTGCAATTTTGTACATTGTTCTTTTTGAAGATGACAGTGTTCAGCCTGGAGCAAAGTTAGCAGTCTGCCTCAAATATGATAACACTTTCAGATTCTGTAAGTTTAACTTGGAATATTGAGGCAATTTCTAATTAAAAAAAAAAACTTGCCATTAAATCCTTTTTTTATTGTCCAGAAGCATCAGCAGAAACTAGCATAATGTCTGGTTTTAATTAGGTATTAAAAATGTGTTGAGGATCGCATCAATAAGGAGGCAAATGGCAGTGATTTTAGATACACTTTTTTGATTTTTTTGTTTTTCTCATTGGAATCAGTGAAGTTCAGGAAGACATGGAAATCCAAACTTTATCAGCTTTAATAGTCGGTTGGTTGTGCTACTGCCACTGATTACAGCAATAGAAGATATTTTACACGACTGTAGCTGTGGCTACAAAATTTTGTCAGCTGTGGCTGACAAAATCAGACTGAAAGATAGTGTTTATAGGTCTTTAGTTGAGATTTGAATGTTTAGACTGCTTTGTGTATTGCTATGGGTTAACTTTTATTACTTGGAAAGTGCTCCAATTTGTAGTTAGGTATGAAATGCTGTGAACAAGCCTTTGGAGAAAAAGGCATTTTGTCTTAATTATATGTACACATGTATACTTATAAAAATGCTAGATCTCAAGGACTTTGTATCTCTTCATTATGTTATCTCCTACCTTATAGATTTAAAGATTTATCCTAGAACTTTGAGGGGTATAAACCTTTAAAGATCTAGCAAGCTGCAGAAACCTGAATCTCATCTAATCCCTTTTTTTCCATGAGCAGAGGCTTATAATAATACTGCAAACATTTTAAAAGTTACAAATTTGACAATCTCTAAATCTTCCATTCTTTTAGTCTAGAAAATTTCTGTGAGCAATTTTCTATCACTATCTGCCACTAGAAATTTGAATATTTTGCCATAATTTTAGCCCTTGTCATCACACTGGATACAAGTTCTTCTAATTGGCAAGTACTCCAGAATTTCTAATGCTTTGTATTCCAAATTTTTGTTCCTGTCTCTAGTTGGTACAGTGATCGGACTTTCTGGACACCTCTGCATATCAACATGTCAGTTACTTCTGTTTATAAAGTATTTCTGATTATCTGAAGTAGAATATGTTATTTTTATTAGTTTCATAGATGTTGTTTTACAGACTAGCCTTTTCACCACCTTGAAATCTTGCAGCAGAACTGCAAGGATTATTTTGCCTGCTGTGTATAAAACATTAAGTGATAATGTGGAAAGTTGCCTCATAAAGATCTGCTCATTTGTGAGACTTGTTTGTTCATTGATTCTCTTCATGCACTTTTTCTTTTTTTTGCAACAGTTGGAGATTTGTCAAATGAACTTGTAAGGCATTTTCTGATTGAATGCACTCACAAGGGGGTGCGCTTAAAAGGATGCCCAAATGAACCATATTTTGGTAAGCATTGTGCATCACAAAGATGCAGAACATGGAAATATTTTGTATTCGTTTTATAGATTTGAATGGAAATGAGAGAATATTCTTGAAGATTTCCTTAGGAACCCATATTGAAATTATGATGTCATAGCAGTTTCTACATGTTTACCTAAGTATCTCTGCAGTGCACTGCTAGTATGAATGTACAGGAGTAAGCTTCAAACTTTAGTGCACAACTGCAGTGGCACAGAGATTAGCTAGATGACTGTAGGTAACATTATTTATTCCGGATCCTCTGCTCATTTTATGTTTTTGCTATATTTAGACTGTAGACAAAAATCTAAAATGACTCCTGAGTAGAATGTGTGGTGTATTTTTTCATTTAGTAAAAAGCTGATTGTACTGTATCAGGGTACATAATGTATTGCAACAAAAGCGCATCATATATGAAGGGTCTTCTACCATAAAAGTATGGCAGCTTCTTGCAAACACATTTGTGAAACTGAAGCACTAATAGTGTAAATATCAACAAGACCCTTGCAGATGTGGATTGCCTTTCCTTTTCAAGGTATCTTTTGATGGTCTGTAAAAAATAAGTTTATCTGAACTGTTATGAATATTCAATATTTGCATGTGAATGGAATTGAAGGATAACCTTTTGTACAAATACATTGATGAATATTGTCCATTCATCTCTCAAAATATGGTTCATCACGATGACTGTGACTGTGACTAAATTTATTTAATTTACTTTTAATTGAAATGGAATCCAAATTAGAAAAGTGCCTGTGAATAATGAATTTAAGGCACCAATTAAAGGAATAGCCTCACAGACACAGTTATGTATGTCAGCATCGTATTGACTAGGGGAGGTTTTCTCTAGGCCGAAACAGAGATACATGTAGACTAACAACTAGGCAGTGGAGACATGGCAGAGAGAGAAATGCTAGCTCTTTCACTGCCTACACATAGCCTCAACCCCTTGTACTTTTACCTTCTTCACAAGACATTAATATTACCTTTAATGCAACACACTTTAAGAGTATCAAATGAAATTAAGTAATGAGCATATGTTAGTAATTTTTTTGTCCTCTTTGCACTTGAAATATTGTAAGCAAAGACATGTATTATGTTTAGGATAACATAACTGTTTAGCATTAATTTTTGATCTATTTTTGATATATTTTTGTCTTGTTGCTCTTCTGCCTTCAGGCAGTTTGACGGCCCTGGTGTACCAGCACTCCATCACTCCACTGGCGCTGCCCTGCAAGCTACTCATCCCAGACAGAGGTAGGTCCCAGCCAGCTCTGCTTGAAAATGACAATGTCTGAAGGCAGGTGAACATTTCAGAAGTCAGGACCTGAGTGAGAGTGCATGGGAAAGGCTGCTGCCTTTTTTAATTGGCTCTTCAGTGTTCCTGCAGGCTCTCATCCAAGTTGCAGTTGTGAGCAGATTAGTACCATCATGTTTCAATCATAAACATATATGAGTCATGGAAATGAGCATAGTAATCCAACATTTAGGAGGAAAAAAAGAAATCATTTCTCAGACATGAAATTATTCCCTTGTATGGTTAGATGTATCCACTCCGTGTCTGAATTGCAAAATGCTTTAGGGAAAGCAAGATGGATAAAGAACAGCAGGTGACCTGAGTGTGAGGCTGATAGGAAACAAGCAGCAACTCAGAGAGGTCCAAATATTACGTAAATGAAGAGCCTGTGTTGCATCATGGGACTGCACATGTAATTTTGATTTTGAAAACTTCTTAAACCACTCTTGGACAACAGCAGATTGTGGTTAACTTTTGCCCCATAAGCCCATTGCCTGTTTATTCCCCCACGTAAAGTTAACACCAGATGTATTATTGAAATGTTAAACATTCTTGTGGTTTTCCGCTAAACTTTTTAAACTTTTTGTAAAGGCTATATATCGGTCCTCAAAAATAGCTCTTCAATTATGGAAATGTATTAATGAAGCCATTTTAGCAAAAAAATGTGCTATGGTGTGTGTGACCAGAGACCTCTTTATATGGGAAACCAGAGTGGTACGTGGGATTGTTCCTCTTATCCTCCTCACCTAAAATGGTAGGTTCCTTCTGTTCTGGCAGCGTTGCAGGAGTGGAATATTTGTCTTTCCCTGGACAACTATGTTGCCATGAAATTAATGGATTTATTTTGGAATCTTGATATGGTCCAATGTATTTTTTTTAAAAAAAAAAGTTGTTAGTGATTCTGGACACAGGTCACAGCATTTAAAGTATATGGATAACTTTAAACGTGCGTAGCATTACTGCCTCTCCCTTGCTCATTTGAATGTATTCAAAGAGAGTCTATCATATCAAATACGGGCCTACATGATATATACATTTGACTACTGTCTGTATACTTCAGAAGTTTATTTTAAACATATGCATGAAGAAAGAATTAAGTTGTTGGTTTCTGAATCAAAATATTTTATTTCATTGCAAAATCTTCGTCTTTGTGCTTAATGTAAATTATACAAAATTAGATAATGAAATTGGTACTGGTTTAAAGACTTGCAGGTTACAGACCGAATGAGGCAATATTGTTATTAATATTGTTTTAACATAGTTTCATATATCCCTTCAACAATGCATAGTTACAGTTACAGTTACAATGTCACTGTCTGGAGGTAAAGGATTAAGCATCTCTCCTGTAGCACTGGGAGGGGAAAAATATAACAAGAAAAAGCATATGGCATCATTGCTTACTCTTGCAGATACAAGATTGCTTAATATTTCTGACCAAGAGTTGTCCAGTAGACAAGATCACAATTACAAGAGCTAGACTTAAACTTGAGCATATGCATTAATTTGCCTATTCAAGTACAGTCAAAACCTGGATGTTTTTTTCTGTTTGCAGATCCCTTGGAGGAGATAGCAGAAAATTCTCCACAGACTGCTGCAAACTCAGCAGCAGAGCTTCTCAAACAGGGTGCAGGTTGGTAAACTTCTCTGTCATTTGATTGTTGCAAAGCTTTTTTGTTTTTTTCCTCATTCTCCAACACAGTGTTTGCTTTCCATTCCTGCCTCCTGTTAGAATGCAAAGTATATATAGGCTGTTTCCAGCATACCAGTCTGTACACAATGAAATGACTTAGAAGGTATTTTACACCTGTAGCCTGCAGAACTTCATGGACTATGCCAAAGTCAAAATTTTCAATGTCTTTTCCATTGTATGCTGTTTTATGAATCCTCGGGCATATTTCAGCTCCCACCATTCTGTCAAATTAATTTGTCTTTCCCTGAGCTTCTTGAGGTAACAGAAGAGCCCTGACAAGGTTACTTCTGTACATAACCTAAAGCTGAAGCTCTGAAAAGAAGCTTTGGGGGCAGGCATGCCTTTATATGAGTGCTTGTTGCCTGAATCTCTTACAGGGGACTTCGTGGGGGTTATTTGCCAAATTGAGTGACCTTGAAGTGAATGAAGGTTGTTCCTTGCTTGTGCAGCAATCTGTTTTGACTTAAAAGTTTGCATTACCACTTCAAATGCTGTCATCAAGCAGGAATGTGTGGCTGAGGCAATGGCTAGCCTTGATGAGACTGTGCTAAAAGCAAGCACATGTGGGCATTTCAAGCTGCCAGTGTCACTGCAGGTGATTGTGGCAATCGGGGTAAAAGCCAAGGCAAAGGAAGGTGAGAGGAAAAGTTCTATAAACAAATGCCGCAGAGCAGACATATGTTGACTTTTGAAAACTGCTGATTTCTCCTTCTTCAGGCAAAGTTCAGCAAAGTAATTCTTCAGCTTCAGTTAGGGAAGTAGCTGGATCACTCCATATGCAGTCTGTCAAACTAAGAATCATTTGGGGAGTTTAGTAACACCAGAGCTTTTTTTGCCTTTTTAATCAAGATTTTGGAATCTGCCTAGAGAAGTTAACTAAGAAATATTTTCAGAGTGATTGACCCTTACACATTATTTCTCAATGACTTTGCTTATTTCAGAAATCTCAGCAGTCATAGAGCTTTTCTTTGGAAACTACAGTTGTTGCAATCCACATTGATGCTCAGATCCTGAACATGCAAACTATTTCTTTAGCAAGCTTAGGAGGATATGTGAGGAAGTGCAATTTAGTTAAAACAAACTCCCTTTTTCCCTGCTACGCAATCTTACATTGCCCCAACCTTCTTCCACTCAACAAGTGAAAAACTGAAGATGTGCAGGCCTAGAAGAACTATTTCTAGAGCTATCTGAAAATATAATGAGCATTTATGTTCCTTACCTAAATACAGTCACTAACTGACAAATCTTTTGCTTCCTGGAGAATGACTACTGAAGACTAGGATCTATTCAGATAAGTAGCTCTTTCCTAGAATAGACATTGTTTTATTAACCACCTTGTTTAGCAGGAAAATTGGATTCCCCAAATAAGTGCTGTTTTTCATATCTGTGTCTGTTATAATGGACTAGATAATAACTAGGAACTAACCATTTCAAGTAAAACTACATTCCTAAGTAAAAAGCAGAATGTTTTACTGAAGTGTACAGTTGTCATTGCTAATACCAAAGCGATTTACAAAATGGCAGCTGTGAAAGATGGGGAGAACTATGTCACAGGAAAGATGCTGTTTCACAGACTTTTTCCTTCTCTTTCTGCTTTGAAAAGAGTTTCTGTGGGATCACTGCCATTCAATTCACCATATCAGCTGCCTAGATCAGAACATGGATCTGGATGTTGTTAAATGAGAGAACTTGAAGCCTTTCCCATAACCTTCCTTCCCTGTAGTCTCATTTTTAACCTGACATGTTTTTGTGCCTTCCAGTACTTCTAAGATTTCTTTATCATTCAATAGAAGGTAAAATCACATACTGTATTTAGTAAATGCTTTTGAACTGCTACATTGGAAGACAGTCTAGAATGACAGTTAGGTATTTTGTTTAGGAACAAAACCTAAGTGTAGTCTGTTGACAACAGTGCAATGCCTGGCATGAAAGGAAGGGAATCTCTTCATAAGAAACTCAGAAATGGTTAGGAATATGACTGTGAAACAAGGCAAGCTACCTGTGCTGGGAAAAATTCACAGGATAATGAGGAGCTTTAGATCTGGATCAAATGAATACAATAATGATGTGAAAAGAAGAAAGTTTATACTTTAGAATGTTATTTGCAATCTTAGAACAACATGACAGAAAGCTGTTTGGTGATGAAGGCCTCACTGAATTCACCATTCAGCTGCTTAAATCTCCCTCTATATGAATTGCACTATAATTAATTCAAGCAAAGGTTATTGAAACTTGAACATCAGTGAAAAAATATCTGTGTTTTTTTTTTCACAGATCAAATCCTTTTCTCACTGACAGTCTTCAGAGCTTGAAGTTATTGGCAGGAAGCAAGCATAGAATTTGTCTGACAGTCATGCTGGAATCAAACTTTTGCTTATGCAATCTACAGCTGTACAGCCACTTGGTTGTTCTGAAAGTGGCAGAGCCTAGCTGACTATTTTATTTAAATAATAGCAGGAAAAGTGGCATAGCTTAGCTATGTATTTTATATAGATAATAGAAGGAGAAAGCTTTCCCCAAGTCACAGAATAGCCATATGAAAGGAGAAGCTATTATATTAAATCTTTGTTTTCATGATAAGTTTGGCAAGCCATGCTGAAGTGTTAACAAGTCAAATATTAACATACTAATTGGCACACATCAGCTGCCACAGTTGTAAATTCTCTCCTGGACACCTGCACAACTGTGTTTACCAAAACACACAAATGTGTTTTCCCAAACACACAAGTCTATTGGTAGCTGTGTTTAGGCATAGATGTGCTTAATCATGCTTGCTTGTGTTGTAGAGTAAGGCTAACATTTCACCTTCAGAAATGTTCTTAATAAATGTTCTTAATCTGCTTGTAAATTTGACTTTATATCACAAGCCCAAAGTATTTGAGTATATAGAATCATAGAATCATAGAATGTGTAAGGTTGGAAGGGACCTTAGAGGTCATCTAGTCCAACCCCCCTGCA